>BJCO01512856.1:0-18667 GCA_018326465.1 Flaveria floridana | reverse complement strand
TTGCTAAGCTTGTTATTGGGTATAACCCGACTTGGATCATAACGTACTAACCACATCAATATTCTAAGTGTCTTGGGCACACAGAATCCTACAATATTGACAAAGAAAGTTATATTTCCTTGTATTTCAAAAATAACTTAGTAACTACATATTTAAGCATCCAATTATTCACGAACGCATAACAAAACACATACGAAATTGTCAACGAATACAAAAACGCTAAACATTAATAGTTCTCGCATGAATAGATTTTCCTAACGGTAACAACCTCCAATCCTATGTGGCTATGATACTCATATCTTCTAAACACACTCTTTAAATTATTTATGTCACACCCTAGACACAAGGAGGGTGGAACTTCACACACTGGTAACAAACATGGCAGCGGAAACTAACCAACACAAGAGCACACAAGAAGAGAAATCAAATGGCATTACATTTCATTAAACAAATCCGGGCTATAAAGTCGCGTCCAGGTCACAACCATAAAATGCCAATATAGTTTAGATCCATAAATTTAATAACATCAAATTAAATTTTCCAAAAGTGAACTTAAACGAAGCAATGACATGTGGTGGTCATGAAACTAGGTTATCCATAAAAGGTCTTCTAATCAAACCGTGCTTCCATCAAGGGTTACCGGAAACATGCTCAAAAAGATTTTGTGTCAACTAAGAAGTTGGTGAATTTAAGTGCTTAAAGTTTAAAAAAGGGCTCTTTAGAATCCATAAGTTGATTGTAAAAACATAAGTATCACTGTTGTGAGGTCACAATCAACCCTGCACTCAGTCCTGGCTAGCCTCTTCTAAATTTTGTTATACCGGTCAAGTCCAGTTAAATTGTCCAAAAGTAAAATTAAACTAAGAAATGCCATGTGGTGGTCATAGAACTAGGTGATCCATAAAAGGTCTTCTAATCAAACCGAGCTTCCATCAAGGGTTACCTGAAACATACTGAAAAAGATTTTGTGGAACTAAAAAGTTGGTGAATTCAAGTGCTTAAAGTTTAAACACAGAATGGCTCATAGAATCCAGAAGTTGATTTTAAAAACATAAATATCGCTGTTGTGGGGTCACAATCAACCCTGCACTTAGTCCCGGCTAGCTTCTTCTAAATTTTGTTATACCGCTCAATCCCGTAGGAAGAACTGAGCCTCAAGCAGTGCACCATACCTGCTCGATGGTTCACCTTAGCATCTTATAAAAACCTGTTACATGACACAAATGACCCTGCACGATCTCAGTGTGGTACCCTTCCTGATGAGTCATGGGGTCATGACGAAAGGCACTGTGTGGGGGGGATTCCCCAAGTAGATCTACCCATATAGGACAAGTGGTGTACAAAAGAATTTATGATTATGATACAAGTAAAATCAGGTTCTAACATTATCCACAACATACATGCGTCATACAATATCTCAATAATAATTTCAGTTTAAATAAAGCATGTTTCATCCCAAATCATTAGTAAAAAGGGAACACTAGAACTCACCTTAGGTTTCAAGCAATAGATCTTCGTGTACAGATAATGATTCAATCCTAGCACCCTAGCATCAAGATTCAAGTAATAAGCTATGTGCTCTAAAGTCATGACGGGTGTAACTAGGTGTGTTATAAGGTTGAAAGTTCAACTAGCTTTAATTTATTAAGGTTCGCTTCAAAAAGTTTCCTTTTTAGGAAAGTTAGGTTTCTTAATGTAAATGAAATTTTTTAATGGTTTTAACCAGTTTGTTATAGTGATAACAAGTTTATCATTTATTTTTAGTCAAAGGGGTTGAAATTTTAAGGATTTGCAGAATTCACTGTTTAGTCCCTCAAGTTTTAAAATTTACAGTTTTTACCCTAAAGTTTACTTTCTTTCATTTTTTGACTTTTCTGACCCCCTTATTAGTTTCTAGAAGTTTAATAGTACACTATTACCTAATTAAATTCCAATTTTTATAGAATGTAGATTACCGGTTACGGTAAAATCGAAAAGTTTAACAACTTGTTTTAACCCTTTTAGATTTTAACCATTAGTTTTTAAATAATGTTTTAAGGACTTCTAATATGATTTATAATCTTTTTAGAATGTATTTTTGAGCTCTTTTGATTAAAAACTTTGTTTTTAAGATTAATCCGTTAAAATTTGTTTCTGCTTGGAACCGAGCGTCCAAATACGTTTTTATCCAACTTTTCACCAAATTATTGACTTAAGGCTTCTAACTTAATAAAATATTATGATATTTATGGGTTTTAGGTCTCTACTTCTATTTTTAAGATTTTACCCAAAAATTACCCGGTTAAGGCTCGTTTTTAACGAATAATTCCATTTAAATCAAAATTTTAACCTAATAGTCATCAAATCCGACCATTATGACCATAATATTCTTTTTATAGCCTGGAATTCTTTTGAATATTGTAACTTTCTAAGTTCTACTATTTTTGAGAAATTTTACCACTTTTTGGGTCACCAAACAAGCTCATTAGTTCTACTAGTCCATTCTTTTTACATTTCCAGCAATTAACACAACTTACAAATATTTAACATCACTAAACTTACTAGAAATGAGTCTTAGTTCATGGATTGAACATGTAATGCATAGATGTTGCCCTTAATGGGTGATTTACACCATTTACACATATGTAGACATCATAAATCGTATATAAACATCTCCGAATCATTTTGTAACTTTCAAATCAGGTTATTATGGTGCTTATAAACTGTTTTTAAGCAGGTTTCAAGCTTTGGTTGGGAGGGTTTTCAAAACAACTGAATAGATGGTGCTAAATCACATAAAAAGATGGTTTTCAAGGTGAAATCTTGTGCACCAACCAAAGATTCACCGATCTATCTTAAGATATACCTTGAGTGAAGTTATGATCCCCACAAGAAAAAGATTATAGCAGCAAGTTTCTATTAGAACAAGTAAAGTAAGATTTTTGGTAGATTATAAAGGAAAATCACAAGATATAGCTTGGTTTGCGTGTGTTAAGGCTCACACTTTGGGTAGTCCTCGATTTTGAGAGATTAGGAGGGTTTGATGGGCTGATGATTCTCGAACAAAGGATGCAGTAGCTTGTTTTTTTGCAAGGACCGTGCACAATGGTCCATCAAACGTTACTTTCTTGCTTGTGTTATGCTTGGATGATGTTGGAATATTGGTGTTCTTTGATTTTCTTGCTAAAAAAGATGAAGATTTGCAGGTGTATATGTGTATTTTTGGTTGAAGAAAGCCAAGAGGAGGGAGGGAGAGGTTTGAAGTTGCATGTATGGGAATAAAGGGAGGTGGTAGTATGTGGAAGTGGGTTTTTGGGGAATCAAGGGAGGGGGTGATTGGTGGGTGTGGGTGGCCGAGAGGTGGTAGTGGGGTTTATTTCTCCTTTTTTCTAAATTAATATGTGTATTGTAGTTTTGTTGTATAGTGTAGTATTTTAGATGGTAGTTTCTAGTTAGGTGTTTTTAAGTACTATGTGTATATGTATACATTTGACCTGTGAATTTTGTGTGTGCACACATAATTAATTTTCTTTCAATTAAGTTCTAAAATTTTAATCTTTCTAATTATATTTTCAGAACCCTAAATTATTCTACACTAAGGCTAGACATAAGGAATCATCTAAAGAAAATAGAACATGCAATAATAATACTCATGGAAGAAATAAGATAATAGTAATATTATCAATAATAATACATGAGATTTAAAGTTTGGCATTATGACCTAGGGGTCGGTTATTACAATTTAATTAGATTCAAACAAAATAATCAATGATATCACACTAAACAATCATAAATGGACCATTTCTATCTACTCTTTAAACGGAAAACAAAACCGAACCCGGGACTACTTAAATAACTCTTGAAATCGAACCTCTCCTCCCAAACTCTTCCATAACACTCGACTGCTGTCTTCATGCACTATCGCCTACCTAAACATCTAGTATCATTCCAATGGCAACTCTCAATCTACATAATCTTTTAGTACGCACCAAGGTAATGATTCCTATTGTAAAGGATCAACAAACAACACTTATTCACTCAATAATAACCGAGAATCAGTTTACAGTTGTGGAACGAATTTAATTTGACGTCACTAATAAAACTTAATGTGTGATAAATGAATTAGTGGGTAAATCTATCTAAAATGAAAAAGAAGTTATATTTGCTTGTATTTCTGAAATAATTTAGTAACTACATATTGATGCATCCAATTATTCATGAAGGCTCAAGAAAATACATTGGAAATGAACCACAAATACAAAACGCTAAACATCACTAGTTCTCGCATGATTAGTTTTTGCTTTTGGTAACAACCCCCAATCCTATGTGGTTGCTATTCTCATGCCTTCTAAACACACTCCTAAAATTATTTACTTAGATCCGAGCAAAATGATCAATGACTAATGGACCATCTCTATCTACTCTTTAAACAAAAACAAACTAAACACAAGTGTAACAAACGAGTCCTAGGTTCTATTTTGACTTCAATTAATCTTGCATTACTGTTTTTATCTTTCTTCCATGCTAATTGCTCACCTACTTAACTACCTTAGAAGATTCTACTATGACTTGCCTTAGTCTAGAAATTATTAAGCAATTTTAGAAAGTACAAAATTGTAGTTAGCATTTAAAATATTCACCCGCATTAGTTAATGCAGATGAGTGGTCTTCATCCGCATTTCTTCCGTTATGTTCCGCATTAAGTATGTCATCAGCATTGACTAATGCGGATGAACAAATACTTAGTCGTATTTGGTTCTGCATACCCGTATAAGTAAATGCGGATGAACAAATGCTTGGTCACATTTGTTCTTGCTCATCCACATTGACTAAATGAGGATAGTAGACACTTGTCTTTTTCTCCTATTGTCTTCACCCGCATTACATCTTGGACGTGTGATTTCTTTTGACTAGAAAAACCTCTTGAATTGGCATGTATAATCCTTTCAGGGTCTAACATCAAGAATTTTAAGTAAAACAAATCATATGTGTGTATACATACATATTTACGGCACACATACATGCATATGTGTTATTGCACTTATTAATTTTATAAAACTAGAATTACCAACAACTACACTATATAAAAAATTACACTACACAACAACATACAAAAAAAATATAAAAAATAAAAGAAAACCCTCCCCCACTTAGATTCGGCCTCCCCCCTCCTACCAATCCCATACTTTCTTGTTTCTACAAAAACTCTTAAAACACACCATCTTTCCCCTTTTCTCCATACGTGCAAACATCCCATCTTTCCATCTCTCTCTCTATGTGCATATTTCTCTCCTAACACCCTTAAAGATTCTGGACTTCTTCTCCATTCCTAGCCAAAATTGGAATGCTTTCTTCAACACATCATCAAGTAGGAGCAAAACCAAGCAATGAGGTGACCTAAAGTAAAGTTTCTTACAAGGATTTACAAGATTCAAGAAGTTCCATCTTGTAAGGCCCCGTTCCCGGGAAGCCTCACAGTTGGTTAATCATAGCATATAATCACTTTATAAACAAAACATTGCAGCATAATTAAATAAACATCCATTTAAAACTTGTAAATCATATTGTACCATACATTTGTCTCCCAAACAGAATAAAAACATTGTACTTTTTAAAATTAAAATAAATGATTTCATAAACATGGATGTCATTCATCGCACGCCAAGTAGCTTCCATCTTTGTGCTATCCCTAGCATCATCCTTCACCTGCCAACTATTATGCATAAAAGTCAGCTTTGCTGAATGAGTTCTAGTTTTAAGTAATAAAAAAATGTAAACTTTATCCTTTTGATAATGACCACGCGTACATCATAATACATAACATTTCTTGCATCTTAATAAGCATATTTATTATCTTTCATTATCTTTCACTTCATCATAAACAAGATTGCACACAACAAGAGCCACCTGTTGATCGACAACGAATGTAGATCCCTGTTGGTAGACATGAAAACGGTAGATAACCCCCAACAGTTGATCCACATTGCAAGGCACATAGCCTGCTCATGAATACGGATCCATCATCATACATCAGACCCACATAAGTGAAGTCCATCATAGTGCTTGCAAGAATTTTCATCATCATACGGGCCCGGGCAACATTCGTTAAGTTCCACTTTCATTATAATATATTTCAATTTAATATAAAATACTTTAGTTATTAAGTACACAATATACCAAGTACAATTCACCATAAAATCATATCAGACCCTTCACAGGATAGCGGGGGTTCGGGGGCGGCAGCCCCTAACAGCGGGGTTCTAGGGGCAAATCCCCTAGTTGGGATCCAAGGGGCAACGCCCCTGGCTGGGGCCTTTTATCTTCCTGTTAAAACCTCTTGAGATCTTTTCCATAAAAAAACATGTACTTAGTATGCATAACAACCCTGAAAAATAGAAAAACTTGTAAATAAGGGGATCTAGAACTCACCTTGTTATAGTGAGTAGCTTCCACTCTTAGCTTCCTAAGCTAGAATCATGGTGCACTGCCTGCATATAAGTTAACACTCAAATGGGTCATTTTCTACCTAGTTTCAATAGTAGTTTCGCACACAGTTTCGCTACCAGTTTCGTATCCAGTTTCGCTACCAGTTTCGCACGGCAGTTTTGCTGCCAGTTTGGCATGACAGTTTCGCCCAACTTTCGTTGGACTTTCCTAGATTCGCTAAATCTACAGATCTACTTATGCACTTGCAAAACTACCAGTGAAACTATAGTTTCACCGGAAGCAGATTGCCTTAATTTCGTAGGATGAACCCATTGTTTAGCAGGATGCACAGTTTCGCAAAACGTATAAAAATGACGAACCAGCCCGTTTTTAACCAAAATCTCAACTTCTTACATCCAAATCCTTAGTTTTTCATCCATGAAATTATATCTAAGCTTTTTACATGATTTCATATGTAAAAATATGACCTTTATGTGATTCTTTGCAACTTTTTCAAAACCCAAAACCCTAGAATCCGGGTTCGACCTATAGAGGCGTTTAGAGGCTGATTCTTACATGGATTTCTTGCTCCATTCTTGTGGTTTGATGCTGTAACACTAATATCTTCAATCCCTTAACCAATAAAGCTCCAAATCTTGAGTTTTCTTCACTTTCTCTCTTTACTCTCTCTCTAGAAGTTGGTGGCTAGGGTTGCAAATGAAGAAGATGATGGCTGGTTTAGGTGGTTTAAGAGGTTGATTATGAGCCATTAACCACTTAATTCTCTTTGCATATAAGACTAATTTGGCCCATGACCCACCCATTTCCTTCCTTTATTTTTATTAAACATTCCTTAACTAAGCACATTATTATTAAATGGCTTGTTTTGACTTTCCGGGGTGTTACAAGTGTCCCCCACTTATTTAGGTTTCATCCTCAAAACCTGTCAATCACTAAACATTTAAGGATAATGCTGTCGCATCTCCTCCTCAGTCTCCCACGTAGATTTGATCCCTTTCTGTGTCTCCACTGTACTCGTACCAGCGGAACCACTTTATTCCTTAAGTGCTTCTCTTTCCGATCAAGGATGGCCACCAGCTGCTCTACATAATTCAGTCGTCCATCCACTTCAATGTCTTCTAGAGGTACAATAACATAATCATCTGCTAAGTATTTCCTTAGATGAGATGCATGGAATGTTGGATGAATTTCACTCAACTTAACGGGTAGTTCCAATCTGTAGGCCACTTCTCCTACCCTTGTGATAATATGGAATGGTCCTATGAACCTTGGGCTTAACTTCCCTCACTTTGAAAACCTCATAATCCCTTTCCAAGGAGATACTTTCAACATCACCTTATCTCATTTGGCCTCCTTCTCTTATTAGCGTAGGACTTCTGCCGATCCTTTGCTGCCTTCGTAAGAACCTTGATCTTTTCCAACTTCTCCGACATGGCTTTAATGATCTAGATACTTCTCAAGTCCTTCTACCCGATATCACCCTAAAACACCAAGGTTCTGCATCATCTCCCATACAAAATTTTGAATGGTGGCATGCCTATACTGGCATGATAGCTATTGATGTAGGAGAACTCCACCAATGGTAGGTGTTCATCCTAACATCCACCAAAGTCAATAATGCATGCCCGGAGCATGTCTTTCAAGGTCTGAATAGTCTGTTCTGATTGACCGTCTGTCTAAGGGTGGTAAGTTAGGCTAATGTGTAACCTCATTCTCATCGCATCATGAAATTTCTTCTAGAACTTAGACGTGAACCGAGTGTCCCTATTAGAAACAATAGACACCGACACACCGTGACGAGTTACAATCTCCTTGACGAACAACTCCGCCAACCTTTCTAACAAGTAAGTCTCTCGGATTGGCAAGAAGTGAGCACTCTCCATCAAGCAATCTAGATTCACCCAAATGGTATCATATCCTTCGTCGTGTGAGGCAATTTTGTGATAAATTACATGCTGATGTCTTCCTATTTCCATTCAGGTATATCCAAGGGATGGATCTTCCTGTATGGTTTCTGATGCTTTGTCTTCACTTGTAAACAGGTTAGGCACTTACTCATATACTCCACCACGTCATGTTTCATCCTTGGCGACCAATAATCCTTCTTCATGCCATGATACATCTTTGTAGCACCAGGATGGATGGAATACCATGTTTTGTGAGCTTCATCCATAATCCTTCCCCTCTAATCCCCATAACGAGGAATCCACATTCTCTCGGATTGGGTTCTAACACCAAGGGTGTTCTTCCCTAAATCTATTACCTGCCCCTTCAGCCGTTTAGAGTTGATCATATCGTCCTTCAGTGCCTCATCTTGGAATTCTCTGATTTGCCCCATGACATCCGACATCACAGCCAGCTAGTAAGCCTTCACCCGAATCGATTCAGGTCTTTCCTTTCGGCTGAGAGCATCAGCCACCACGTTCGCCTTTCCCGGATGATAGTGGATTTCACAATCATAATCCTTGTTCAATTCTAACCACCTTCCTTGCCTCATGTTAAGATCCTTTTACTCGAATAAATACTTTAGGCTCTTTTGATCTGCGAAGATGGTACACTTCACCCTATACAAATAGGGCCTCCAAATCTTCAATGCAAAGATCATAGTCGCCAACTCTAAATCATAAGTAGGGTAGTTAACCACATGGATCTTTAGTTGCCGAGACGTATAGGCTATAACCTTTCCTCGTTGTATCAATACGCAACCTAAACCCAAATACGAAGCATCTGAGTATACCACAAACTTGTCATTCCTTTCAGGTAAAGTCAAGATTGGGGCTTGGGTTAACCTCGCCTTCAACTCTTGAAACACACTCTCCTGCTCAAAACCCCATTCAAACATCATATCCTTGCGAGTCAGCTTAGTCAACAGGGTCGCCACCTTAGAGAATTTTTGAATAAATCTTCTGTAGTAACCTGCCAAACCTATGAAACTACGGATCTCGGATGGCGTCCTTGGGGATTCCCATTGCATTACAGCTTTGACCTTCGCAGGGTCCACCATTATTCCTTCGGAGTTAACCACGTGGCCAAGAAATTGAACCTCTCATAGCCAAAACGCACACTTAGAGAACGTCGCGTACAAATTCTCATTTCCAAGTGTCTCTAGTACCTCCATGAGATGGCAAGCGTGCTCCTCCTCACTCTTAGAGTAGATAAGAATATCATCAATAAATACGATCACCGATCTGTCTAGAATCCATCAGCATACTCGATTCATAAGGTCCATAAAGGCAACCGGCACGTTGGTTAAACCAAAAGACATCACAAGAAACTCGTAGTGTCCATAACGCGTATGAAACGCTATCTTAGGAATATCTTGTTCTTTCACTTTCAGTTGATGGTAACCAGATTGTAGGTTTGTCCTCAAAAACCAGCTGGCACCCTAAAGCTCATCGTACAGTTCATCAATCCTTGGTAACGGATACCGATTCTTTATTGTCAGCTTATTGAGCTCGCGATAATCAACGCACATCCGCATGCTACCGTCTTTTTTCATGACGAATAAAACCGGAGCACTGTATGGAGAGATGCTCGGTCCGATGAAGCCTTTATCTAATAAATATTGCCACTGAGCCCTTAACTCTACCATCTCTAAAGGAGCTAAACGATATGGTGCTTTAGTGACCGGGTGTGCTCCCGGTAGAAAGGCAATCTAAAATTCAATTTCGTGGTCAAGTGGCACACTGATCAAGCTTTCAAGAAAAACATCAGGAAAATCACGCACTACCGGTACGTTGGATAATTATGGCTCTGGCGCATCCATATCCTTTACATAGACCAAGTAGGCGCTGCAACCACATCTCATGTATTTTTCAGCTGTGATCATCAACATCACCTTTGATACACAACACTCTTTATCCCCACGAATCATAATAGAAGTACCATTAGGCGCTGTTAGATGAATTATCTTCTTACTACATACTATATTTGCTTCATAGTTAGCTAACCAATCCATGCCTAACACTACATCAAAACCTCCTAGGGCCATAAATGCAACCTAGCAGATAACTTACAATCTTCTAACTCTATCAGGCAATCGTCAACCACCTCAGTCACCTTGGTGGGCTTACCAATGGTTGTTTCTACATAAAAGGGCTCGTCTGTCCTCCTACTCTTATTATGCAATAAACGATAAAAGGCAGTAGACACAAAACTCTTACTGGAACCCAAACTGAAGATCACAGAACCATAATTGGTTTAACAGAAACATAGTTAAAACCACTTCAGGGTCCACTTTGGCTTCTTCCGGGGTAATTTTGAATGCCCTTGCCTTGCCTTGGTTCTCTCACTCTTCCCTTTCTCCCCTATCATCTGGGTCCCTGAGCTTCTTGCTCACCCTTCTTGCAATCCCGGCCCAAGTGGCCTACTTATTTGCATTGGTGACATCTCGGTATCCTGCACTCCTTAGCATAATGGCCCTCTCCCACGCATTTGAAGCACCTATTCGTCCCCATTCTGCATTTGCCCTTGTGACTCTTCCCACACTTCTTACACCCCCTTTGGTCATTCCCTTTCCTCTGTTCTGGGTGACGATCGTCAACCCTCATCCTCTTTTCCCAAATTCCATTGTTGTCATTCCTGAACCTCCTCCCATTACCATTCTTATTACAAATCCTCTCAACCTTCCCCTGAACTGGCGCCGGGTCCCTCTCATCATACAATCTCCCCACCAGATCCACCACTAACCTAAATGTGCCCGATCTCACGGCTATCATGTTCCTCCTAATGCCCACTAGCAAACCTTGCATGTATATCTTAATCTTCTTGGACACCGGCGTTACCAGATCCATCACTAGTCTTGCAAGTTCATTGAACTTGGTGGTGATGGTAATTAGATCGCAAGTCTATTCTTGAAAACCAGCTGGCATCCTGAAGCTGATCGAACAGGTCGCCGATCCTCGATAACGGATACCGATTCTTTACTGTCAGCTTATTGAGCTCACAATAATCAACGCACATCCGCATGCTACCGTCTTTCTTCTTGACGAATAAAACCAGAGCACCCCATAAAGTGATGCTTGGTCGGATGAAGCCTTTATCTAATAAATCTTGCAACTGAGCCCTCAACTCTACCATCTATGAAGGAGATAAACGATACGGTGCTTTATTGACGGGTTGTGCTCCCGGTAGCAAGTCAATCTGGAATTTGATTTCGCGATCAGGTGGCACACCGGTTATTCCTGTAGGAAAAACGTCGGGAAAATTGCGCACTACCAGTACGTCAGATAATTGTGGCTCTGGCGCTTACATATATCTTTTACATAGGCCAAGTAGGCGCTGCACCCACATCTTAAGTATTTTTCAGCTATGATCATCCACACCACCTTCGATACACAGCACACTCTATCCCCACTAACCGTAATAGAACTACCATCAGGCGTTGTTAGATGAATTATCTTCTTACTACATATGATATTTGCTTCATTGTTAGCTAACCAATCTATGCCTAACACTACATCAAAACCTCCTAGGGCCATAACATGCAACCTATCAGGGAAATTGCAATCTTCTAACTCTATCAGGCAATCCTCAACCACCTCAGTCACCTTAGTGGACTTACCTTTGGTTGTTTCTATATAAAAGGGCTGATTTATACTCCTACTAGTATTATGCAACAAACATCAAAGGCAGTAGACACAAAAATTTTACTGGCACCCGAATCAAAGAACATGGAAGCATACAATTGGTTTACCAGAAAGATACCTGAAACTACTTCAAGGTCCACTCTGGCTTCCTCCCGATTCATGTTGAATGCCTTTTCCTTTGCCTTGGTGCTCTCACCCTTCCCTTTCTCCCCCATCGTCTGGGTCCCTGAGCTCCTTCTCCACCCTTGTGGTAATCTCGGCCCAAGTGGCTTACTTCTTCGCATTTTTGACATCTCGGTATCCTTCACACCTTAGCATAATGTCCCTCGCCCTCGCATTTGAAGCACCTATTCGTCCCCATTCTACATTTTCCCATGTGACGCTTCCTAGGCTTCTTACACCCCCTTTGGTCATTCCCTTTCCTTTATTCTGGGCGATGGTCGTTAACCCTTATCCTATTCTCCCAAATTACATAGTTGTTATTCCTAAACCTCTTCCTATTACCATTCTTATTCCAACTCCTCTTGACCTTCCCTGGACTAGCACCGGGTCCCTCTCATCATACAATCTCCCCGCAAGATCCACCACTCACCTAAACATGCCCGGTCTCGCGGCTATCATGTTCCTCCAAATGCCCACTTGCAGACCTCGCTTGTATCTCTTAATTATCTTGGACACCGGAGTTACTAGATCTAGCATAAATCTTGCAAGTTCATTGAACTTGGAGGTGTACTCTCGATGTTTCATGTTCTCGTCCTACAAATGCAAGAACTTCTTCTCTATTTTGTCCAACTCTCGATGTGGAAAATACTCCTCCAACACCAGCTCCTTCAAATCCAACCACCTCATCTTTGCTATAGATCGTTTTCCTTCGGCTTGGACAATGTTGTCCCACTAGCATAGTACTAAGTCAATGAAAGAATAGGAGGCAAACTTTACCTTTCTCGAACCCAACGGTGAGCAGCATCAAAATTACGATTACCGTCAAAGGTCGGGGGTTTGCATCTCTAGAATGCCCCACAGCTGCACCCCTTAGCAGTCTCCTCTTTTTCCTCGCTATGATCATCATCAATTACCACATTTGAGCTAGATGGTTGTTCTTTAGCTTCCTCAGTCTTTTCACTGGACTTTCTTGATTTCCTCTCCTCCTTCCCCGTATCCTCAACTCTTTCCCCATCCTTTACAACCCTCAACACTTCAGTCAACACAAAGGCAACACATTCTGCATGACATTATAGACCTCATCAGCAATAGCTTCCTTCACCGTAGATTTGAGGGTAGCTGACCCTTCACCCTCTTGGTGGCTATGGAGATCCGTGTCCTCATGAATCGTCTCGGGAGCCTTAGCTTTGCTCCTGGTGACATGTGGCCCAGTAGCACGCCCGCCACAAACACAACCTCGGGTTGCCTTCCCGCGATTTTCTACCAGCCATAAAATCTACTTCCTATAAGATTCAAACACCAATAAGATCATTCAAGGTAATAGCTCAGATTATGTCAAGTATAGTAAGTCTCTGATTAGAGTGGCCAGTTGTAATTAGCCACTTACTTTACTCTTTATTCCCCAAGCATTTCCTATCCTAACTACATCAACATCCAAATCTACTAAGCATATAATCAAATTGCACATGCACATAATACCGGTTAACTTTAAGAAAATTACCTGATGGCACGTAGCTACTTGGGCTGGCATCCCTCCATTTGGTCCCATTTTCAATTTAAGTTTAGGATTCAAAAATAATTTACCTAATTATCTTAAACTTTGGCTATAATACCAACTTGTAAGGCTCCATTCTTGGGAAGCCCCATAGTTGGTTAATCATAGAATAAAATCACTTTATAAACAAAACTTTGTAGCGGAATAAAAAAACATCCCTTTAAAACTTGTAAATCATATTGTACCATACATTTATCTTCCAAACAGAATAAAAACATTGTACTTTTTAAAATTATAATAAATGATTTCATAAACATGGATGCCATTCATCGCACGCCAAGTAGCTTCCATCTTTGTGCCATCCCCAGCATCATCCTTCACCCGCCAACTATTATGCATAAAAGTTAGCTTTGTTGAGTGAGTTCAAGTTTTAAGTAACAAAAGAAAATGTAATCTTTATCCCTCTTATAATGACCACCCGTAAATGATAATACATAACATTTCTTGCGTCTTAATAAGCATATTTATTATCTTTCATTCTTTCATTATCTAACACTTCATTATAAACAAGATTGCATATAGCAAGATCCCCCTGTTAATCGACAATGAATGCCGATCCCTGTTAGTACACATGAAAATGGTAGCTAACCCTCGACAGTTAATCCACACTGCAAGGCACATAGCCTTCTCATGAATACGGATCCCTCATCATACATTAGACCTACATAAGTGAAGTCCATCATAGTGCTTGCAAGACCTTTCATCAGCATACGGGCCCAGATAACATTCATTCGGTTTCACTTTTCATTAATATTATCTTCCACTTTTATACAATACTTTATGTATTAAGTACATAACATATCGAGTACAATTCACCATAAAAACATATCCGGCCCTCCGTGGGACAGCTGGGGTTCGGGGGTGGCAGCCCCTGATAGCGTGGTTCCTACCCCTAGTAGGGCCAAGAGGCAGCGCCCTTGGCTAGGGCCTTTTATCTTCCTGTTAAAACCTCTTGAGATCTTTGCCATAAAAACGTGTACTTAGTACACATAATAGCCTAAAACATAGAAAAACTTGTAAATAAGGAGATTGCGAACTCACCTGGTTATAATGAGTAGCTTCTAGTCTAAGCTTTCTAAGCTTGAATTGCGGTACACGACCTGCATATAAGTTAACACTCAAATAGGTCATTTTCAACCTAGTTTTGACAGTAGTTTTGCTGCGAGTTTCACATGGCAGTTTCGCATAGCAGTTTTGCTGCCAGTTTCGCATGATAGTTTCGCCCAACTTTTGTTGGAATTTCCTAGAAGCATTAAATCTACAGATCTACCTATGCACTTGCAAAACTACCTGCGAAACTATAGTTTTGCGGGAAGCAGATTGCCTTAGTTTCGCAGGATGAACCCATAGTTCATAGGATGCACAAACAGTTTTGCAGAACGTATAAAAGTGACAAACCAGCCCGTTTTTAACCTAAAATCTCAAATATTTACGTCCAAATCCTTAATTTTTCATCGATAAAACTATATCTAAGATTTTTATATGATTTCATATGTAAAAATATGACGTTTATGTGATTCTTTGCAACTTTATCAAAACCCAAAACCCTAGAATCTGGTTTTGACCTACAGAGGCATTTAGAGGCCGATTCTTGCATGGATTTCTTGCTCCTTTCTTGTGGTTTGATGCTCTAACACTCAGATCTTCAATCCCTTAACCAATGAAGCTCTAAATCATTAGATTTCTTCACTTTCTCTCTCTACTCTCTCTAGAAGTTGGTGGCTAGGGTTGCAAATGAAGAAGATGATGGCTGGTTTAGGTAGTTTAAGTGGCTGATTATGGGCCTTTAACCACTTTAATTCTCTTTGCCACAAGACTAATTTGGCCCATGTCCCACCCATTTCTTCCTTTATTTTTATTAAACATCCCTTAACTAAACCCATTATTATTAAATGGCTTATTTTGACTTTCTATGGCATTACCAGCTCCAACTCGAGTTTTAACAACCCTCCTACTCCTTGAACCATTCTAAAAATGCAACACTACTGGAGTGTAAGCATTAACATACCCAAATAGTCATTTCTTGTATTTTCCCCCTCTTTTGTAGCAAAAGTCTCACTTTTCTTGTGCAAAAAAAAAATTTGTGGCAACACCACTATGTTTTGGGAACTCAGAACTTCACATAAGGTATCATTTAAGAATGTACGTGGACCAAGGGTTGGTGCACCTGATTTCACCCCAAAAACCCTATTTCTCAAGGGTTTAAGCACCAAAAGCCCACTGTTTTGAAAACCCCTCAACCCATGTTAAGACCTGCTCAAAGACAGTAAATAAAAAAGTTGTTTCAAAAGATACAAAAAGATTTGGTAACATTTAAGCACAAACTATAGGGATTACACAAGTGTAAATGTAGTATTTAACCCTTGAATGCGACATAAGGTGCTATGCATGTAAAATCAATGAACTAATGCTTTGTTCTAGTAGTTTGGTGATATTAAACATGTGAAATTCATAACCTTTATCAAATAAGTTGAAAAGGGTAGTAAAACGGACTAAATGGGTAATATTAAAGACCCAAAAAGTGACAAAAGTCACAAATATGACTAAATTTTAAAAAGGTTTAAATTTTTAAAAGAACCAGGACTTAAAATAAGTATTTAGTAATAGAAAACTGAATTTGGTAATTTATTGAGTTAATATGTGATTTTATGGATTTATTTAACATAAACAAGCCTAAAACGAGTGATGTTTAGATAGAAATTTAAAAAATAGAGTAACAATTTTAAAACCAACAAATTCATATTATTTGAGTAAGTTAGAGGTACTAATATGAAATTTTGTGAAAAATGGATGAAAGCAAACTTTAGGGTAAGACCAAAGTGTAAATTTGGTAAATGAAACTGAATTTCAACCAACATGTAACTAGAAACTCTCAATTGACTTGTTGTCATATCAACAATGTGATAAGAGACATAAAACTTGTCATTCACATGTTGAAACCCTAACTTTCCTAAAAAGGAAACTTTTTGATGCAAACTCTAAAGAAAAGAAGCTAAAAGAGCTTATGATGTAACGCCCGAAACTTTTGATTACACGAAGAAAATAATAGTAAGAAAAGAAAAAAAAAGAAAGTATCTTGGAAGGAAATGAGAAGGAACAAAAGTGGAGGGGGGGGTTGTGTAAAAAGGTACAAAGAAAAGATAAATATCTGATATACATAGGGATGTCTGCCCACACTTTTCTCACAACCCCCAAATCATCAAACGTTTTAGAGAGAGAAAGAGCAAACTATGAGATTTTGAAGGAAGAACAAGAAGAAGAAGAAGACTGATTCGAGGTACAAGACCTCACGACAACCGGTTTTGAAGAAGCCATACTCAGCAACACAAGGTGAGTTCTAAGACCCCTCTTTTACATGCTTTTGAACGATTTTGGGGGCTGGATCACATCGTGAAACTGTTTTTGAGGTTTGGGTGTTTAATCTGTGTATGTATGTACGAGTATGTGTGAATGTATGGTCCGTTCGGGCTGCTATACCCACCGGAAATACGATTTCTAGGACAGATGTATGAATTCACATCATGTTGTTCGAATATGCACTGTCGATGTATGCTTTATGAGTTTTCCCATGATGTTTATGAGGTTTAGCTTGTTCTAAATGTGCAGTATGATAAATCTGTGTTAAGATGAGGATTAAGATCTAAAAATAGCACAGGATAAGTTGCCGGTCACTTTACTCAGCCGCATTAACTAAAGCAGACAGCCAAACGAAATACGGTTAAGGCAGTCTTCAGCCGCATTAACAAATGCAGATGACTAAGAAAATGCGGTCAAGGCAGGTTGCTCAACCGCATTGACCTAATGCGGATAGGTCAAGAAATGCGGCTAAGGTAATACTCAGCCGCATTAACCTAATGCGGACGAATCCGGAAAGGTGGCCAAGGCATCTCAGCCGCGTTGAACTAATGCGGATAACTATGGAAATGCGGCTAAGGCATTGGTCAACCGTATTGACTAATGCGGATAGATAGTGAAATGCGGCTGAGGCATTACTCAGCCGCATTAGCTACTGCGGACAGTCAAGGAGATGCAGTTATTTGCTCACCCGCATTGACTAATACGGATGGCCAAAGAAATACGGATGAACCAAAATGGAAATGCGGATAAACACTTAGAGAAGTTCTGAACTTGTTGGGGAATAGCATAGGCTTTGACCTAGAAGATCCCCGAAGGCTAGGAAAGTTGGCTTTTGAGGTCATAGGTAGTATGACAGACTTATGATGATATGTGTGAGGTGTATGCATGATGACGATGACGATATTGCACGGTTAGACATGTTGTATGCTATGTATGTATGATTCCCTGCATGCTGATGTATGAATAATATGTGTATGTTCCTTATGATATTGTATGTTTATCTTTCCGAAACTTTACGGATGTATTAATGAATGAATAAATGAGAAAGAAATATGATGACGAATACATGCATTAATGAACGAACGAAATAAGTCTTGCAAGCATTGGATAAGGAGAACGGGTCCTTCTTTGTGATTGACCATACGCATGGTACCTCTACTGCTTACCTCTAGTACTGTGGCATACGCTTGGTGTTCATTTGTTGACTTCGGCCCAGTAGCTAAGACTGATTGGGGTGTAGCCTATGGTATTTGTACAAAAGATATCCAATGTGCAAGTAAAGACGTAACGAATGAACGAATGAACGAGCAAAAGAGATAATAAAGATATTATCTATGTGTACGTATGATGTATGATCACGTGAAAGAAAAGAATGGTTTTAATGATAACAAAGTATGTTTATTATAAAAACTAGAACTCACTTAGCAACGCTGACTTTTTATGTGTTTCCAGTTGGCAGGTAGTGTTGCTGGGATGGCACGAGGCGACTACTCAGCTCTTTTGGGATGGCATTCTTTTGCCCATAATGCATGCAACACATTATGTTGCATGCAATTGCCAAGTGTTCCTTGAGGATCCC
>BJCO01511179.1:0-11616 GCA_018326465.1 Flaveria floridana | reverse complement strand
ATCAACATTGTACTTGTCTATGTCTATTCTTCAACATCAAACAAACAACTTAGTGAAGAACTACAGACTAGTATGATCTCATGGTATGTGCACATGATTCATGTGTTTTATGATTAAACATGCATTTTGAGTGAACAAAGGATAAAATTCTTGATACATCACAAGTGCTTCACTCTTAAACAAACATTTGGACTTTGATAATTTCATTTTAACCATATATAAATTTTTGTCAAATTTTTATAAATATGCAAAAATTTAGGGGGAGTAATTAAATGTTGAAATTATCAAAGGTAGCAAAATTATGCATTAACATTCAATTTGAAAAATAAACAATGCCAAAGTCAAGCCAATACTAACAAACAGCAGGTTGACACATATATATTTGTTTGTTTATTTTATTGCATAAAATTGATTTAGAGTGATATCAAATCATCCATACATTGAAATGTTAAAATTCAATATTTTAACATACATTTAATTTGAATATATAATTTAAAGAATTTTAAATTATTCAGAATTAATTTGAATACATAATTTTTCAAACTGATCAAACAATCACACCATTCAAAAGTTTATTGAAATTTTTGAAAGTTTTAGCAAACAAATCATACAGCGGATGAAGAAAAGGTTCATCCACTATGAACAAAGTAGCAAAGCTCCCTAAAATCAATTTTGACAACTATACATATAGCGGATAACCAAAACATTCATCCGCTGAAGGTACAGTAACAAACAAGTGTTTACAGCGTATGAACATTTGGTCATCCACTGTGAACATATTAAACATCAAAGAAAAGTGTCTACAACGCATGAATAAAAGTGTCCATCCGCTGTGCAAACAGTTGAAAATAAATGGTCATACACAGCGTATGAACAAAATTGTTCATCCGGTTTGTGAACAGTGCACAAGTAAAGTGCACAGTGCATGAACAAAATTGTTCATCCGCTTTGTGAACAGTGCACAAGTAAAGTGCACAGCGCATGAACAAAATTGTTCATCCGCTTTGTGAAAAGTGCACAAGTATAGTGCACAACGCATGAACAAAATTGTTCATCTGCTTTGTGAACAGTGCACAAGTAAAGTGCACAGCGCATGAACAAAATAGTTCATCTACTTTGTGAACAGTACATACACAAAAGGGTCCACAGCGTACAGCCAAAACTGTACAGCGAACACTGTCCATAGCGGACACTGTTCCCACAGCGGATAACCAATTTTGATTCAAATTTTTACACACCAAACATGTACTGTATATACACAGCGGACACACAAATTATACGTTATATATATAGTTCACACTAGTAACTTTTTCAATTCACCATGAGTGAAAGTGAGAAAATTAGTAAAATTTCAAAACCTTTGTTAAACCCTTAAACTCCTGTTCATCCAAACCATAATTCTGATTGATATATTGACTGATTCACAATCTATTAGGTATAATAACATGATTCTTAACATCAATCACTCATTAAAACATCATGTTATGAAGATTCTGATTCAAACATTGTTTGACCTAAGTCAAAATTGAACTAAAATCTTGAATGTGAATCATTTGATGTTTTTAAAACATAATCAGACACTGAATTTGAGGTAAATGACCGTAGTCGACTGTGTTTGAAATGGTTATTTGATGAAATTTGATTAAATGTTCATCGGGTTCATGCTCAAACAGGATGTTCATGCCAAAAAACAAACAAAAACTGAGTTTTGATCTTTGAAAATGTTGAAAGTTGCTTAAAATGTGTTATAACTTAGTAAACATGTTCAAAATGATGCAACAAATATGAAAATTCAGTTGATTTGGTATAGCATTAAACATACAACATTAAATGCACAGGCATTGAATGTGCATTAAATGGCCAGGTTTGACTTTAGATAGTCAAACGAAAATTTGCAATTGAATTGATATGAGATCAGATTGTAGTATGGAATGTCTAAATCAACTCATTGATGATAAATTAATACAATTTTATACTATTTGGATAAAATCAAGTTGAAACAGTCAAGAATTTCATGAATTAAAATTGACAAACAGTTGACTCTTAAAGGTCAAGATGTATAAATTGCAAAATTGCAAAGAACAAACATACACAAGTGTTTAACCATACATTAAATCATCTCATAACATACACCATATACCAACATACACTTGATCATTATTTCATCATTAGACTTTATTTGCATACTCAATACTAACACTTAATCTTTTTATTACAGATATGGTTGATTTAGTGTTTGTAAGAGATCACAACATATGTGCATTTCTTGATCCTGACTGTCCTACATCAGTGAACTACAAAGACATTATTCAAGCAATTAGACAAGCAAGACTTGTGCATGCAATGACTTTCAAACTAGACATCTATGAAGATCACATTATCCAGTTTTGGACCAATGCACACCTTAAAGAGATTGATGATCAGCAAGTAGTTATATCTACTGTGCATAACCAAGATATCATCATCTTTGAAGAAGTGATCAGAAGGATGTTGTAATTGGGTGAAGAAGATGCTCAAGGCCCAGTTGAGTTTGATGAACACTATGTGCTACATGTGTTCAGGCAAACAGGCTATACTGGAACCATAGAAAGAAAGTAGATCAAGAAGTCACACATGAGTGCACAGTTCAAGTTCTTAATGCACACAATCAGAAGACCATGACCAACAGAAAGAAAGGATAGGATGCAACATCACTAAGGGCATCATGTGCATTAGTAAGCATCATTGCAAGAAGGCCATTTAACTTTGCTGCTCAAATTCTCAATGGCCTTGTCTACAATATCACAGAAGTAAGAAACAGATTTATGATGTTTCCAAGATTTCTACAGATGATTATAGATGATTTATTGCCCAACATCCCAAGAGAAGGAGCCATTTTAGAGCCTGTTCATCTTAATGAGTATGTGTTCAATAGGATAAGATCAAACATCTATCAAGGGGATGAGGTGCATGTTCCTCCTAATGTGATTGACCATGACATCCCTATTCCTGAGGAATTTCTTAGAATTCCAGGACAAGATGAACCATTCATGTTATTTTAACAAGCCAATCAACCAGCCCCTAACATACAACCTGCCCCTATCATTCAAGCACCACCAATCATACAGCCTGAACCAATCATTCAACCACCACCAATCATACAACCTAAACAAATAGAACAACCACCTGTCATCCAAGCTCAAAACATACAGCCAGATCAACCAGTATCACCATGAAAACCTTTAAGCCCTCAATCATTTAGTCCTCAACAAATACATTTTCCATCTCCACCACACAGCCCAAACCTATCTGATCAGCAAACACTTTCATCTATATTAAGAAACATAGATTCATCACTTGTATAACAATTAGATAAGCATGAAGATGTTATAACTTTAGCTCATAAGTCTGAACCTGAACAAGTTGTCACTACTACTGAGTTTGGTGAACAAAGCAGTGAGATGCTCACAGAAGAAGATATTGAACACTCCAAGGTCTTTCTCTTCACTGAGTACAATAAACTCATTGAAAGATCAAATCAAAGAACTAAGAATTTGAAAGAAAGGATCAAATAGAAAGACAAGGAGATTGAAAAGCTTAATTCAGATCACAAAGCACAAAAGCTGATTGTGAAGGTTGTTGGGCAACAGCTGAATCAAATCAAAAAGAAATTAAAGGAGAAAGATAATAAATTCCTTGTTGCTAAAGCTGAGATTGACTACTAGGGAAATCAATCCATAGCCAAAGAACAGGAGATTGATGAGATGAAAAAGATTATAGAATCTTAATCTGAAGAAATTCAAAGGCTAAACAGAGAGCTTGAATACAATGACACTCAGCTGAATGAGGAAGAACATCCAGTAGATCTTAGTGAAGATCTGATTGATCATGAGAAGTTGGCTAGTGAAGCTGAAATAAGTCAACCATAAACTGAACAAACAAGCTTAGCACTAATCATTCCTGAAGAATCATACACAATGGATCAGTTATTCAGTGATGCTAATCCTTATGAGAACATACACTACTCACCTATCTTGAGACAACACTTTCACACTCCTAATCTAATTTCTCAAGAAACTGGTGGTATTCCTCATGAGCCCCTGACATACAAACAAAAGGAGTTGATCAAACAATTTAGTGAAGCCTTTAAAGAATCATCAAAAGATCAAGCATCATCATCATCTGAACCTCCTTTCAGAACTTATAAAAGGAAAAGGAAAAGATCTTATCTATCCTCTTCACTTAAAGGAAAACAAATTGTGTGTGAACAAGAAAAACTAGACTCTCCTCCACTAAAGCTTCTAAAGGTTAAGGCTGAACCTGTCGAGTTAGATGCTCCACAATCATCATCTGAAGCATCTATATTAGAAGAGGAGGAGATAGATCAATCTGGTGAACAACAACATGCTCCTATTATTATCCTAACTGATTCTGATGAAGAAGAAAAAGAAAGGGACGAGTATGAGATAATGCAAAACATTCGAGAGCTCTTTACAGATGATCCTCAAACCTTGATGAGGATAGAGTTGACCACCAGAGGATTCCCTTATGATTCATTCATTCATCTTAACCTATCTGAGGTTAAAGACTTACTCAAAGACTTTCAATAAGTCATGCAAAATGAACAAGAGCAAACATACATGAGATATAAAGAGATCAAGGACAAACAAGAACTTGAAAAGAATCTACCAAAAGATCCTCAGATAGAGAAGATGACCTACTCCTAGGTGAAAAGCTGGTTGAGTCATACAAGAGTGCCATACAAGTCATATGCAGGGAGAAAAGTGACTCAAATGAAAGAAATGGCAAAAGAGATATACAAGAACATGTTGGTAAATGCTCTTAAGCCACAGGTCTTCAGACCACACCCTGCATCTTTTCTATCCACGTATCATCAAGCTCCTCCTGAACTTCATAAGATAGAAGAACCAAGACAATTCATTCCACATAGGCCATGGCCTGAAGGTAATGAAGTTCGGGAGATGATCAATGAGAAAACTAATTTTGTCAAGCTTGATGACAAAATCACTCTAACTACAGATGCCAATGAAAGAAAGACTATGACATGGAAATATGATGAAATCTGGAATGTTGTGCTCATCAAGAGAGTATTTGGACTTGTTCAGTACTTATCATACATATCCTAACTGGGAACACTAAGCTATGAGGATAGATTGGATCTGATGCAATTGAGTATGGTCAATCACACAAACAATCCTAGGGGAGCAGATTTCTATAGATCAATTGGACCTGATGCAATTGAGGATGGTCAATCACACAAACAATCCCAGGCGAGCAGATTTCTATCATATTATAAGAGCTTACATGAACAGAAGGCATCATGAAAAAAAGCTAAAGCTGATAAAGAAGACAAACTGCATATTGCAAAGCTCAGAAGAGAACAAGCTTCAACAAGCAAGCAAAAGGAAGTCAGGGAAGAATCTACTTCTGAGATTGATCTTGATATTCTTGAAAGGGTTGGTTACCCTTTAAGGTCATATGACTTAAAGCTTATCATGAAGAAGATAGATGGCAATCAATGCCAGCATCCTATAAACCAAATGGTACTATGATGAAACACACTTTGAAGTGGTGCTGGAAAGAAAGCTTGAAGGAAAAGAAGCAGCAGACATAAGACTATTTGATCCAGTTGAGATAAAGTTTCTTCATCCATCTTATGTGTCATTCCTGAAGACCAAGACATTCCTACAATTGAAGATGAGTTATGTAAGGGAGACTACTGCTATTTAATACACATGTTGAGAATTCGGGGAACTGTGTATGTAAATGTTGCATTGAAACACAAACTTGAAACAAATTAGTAATCCTTAACTCACATAGAAGGGATAACAGGAATGAGAATTTTAGAGAATAACAATTTGGAGATTTTAAAGGGCAATCATGTTGTAACCATACTAGTTAGCAACATAGATGTGCAAAGTCTTGATCAGTCAACCTTAGAACAGTTGGTGCATTTGAAAATAGACTTCAAATATGATGACCAAAAGAGTGTTATTGACTATTTTGTGGAACACATAGTAAATTTTAGAAATGCATACAAGGTGACTACTCTGAAAGAACAACTGAAGGAAGTTGAAGCTGGCCAAGCCATAGAGAAAGACATTGATGATACTCTCAAGGCTATGGAAGAAGCAAAGAAGCAAACAAAAGAAGCTAGACCATCTCACTCCTGAGGTTTCTTATCATCACTGGCAGAATAAACAACCAATACATATCCTTTCTATGATTCTAGTTTTATCATTCAATCATATAATCATGCATACATATGTCATTATACATATGATAATCATACAATCATTCAATCATGCATATAAGAGATCTTATGCTCTTATGAACAAACAAATCATAATATCATATGATTTTATGCATATGACAAACATACAAGCATACATACATGTGTTTTATAACAAACACATGACATTCATACAAACATACATTCATGTGTTGTTGATATAAACACATGACATTCATACAATCATACATTTATACACCAATACATACATAATCACACACAAGCATTCACATTACTTGTGATAATTTAACACCTGTAATCATACAACAAAGTTAATCATTTCAAACATGTGTTGAAATAAACTCATGTCATCATGCACAAACAAACATACAAAATTAATCACTTTAATTACTCAAATGTAATTATAATAACAAACATTCAATCAATCAAACATATATATGCACAAACAAAACAATCAATCAAACAATCAATCATACTTCTTTCAAAAGACGGAAACAGAGTCATTTTTTCCCACTAGCCTAACTAATGATTTTACCTCACTTTGTTGTATTGTATAGACAAGGATACATGCTAGATTACCCCTGTGCAATATTATAAACAATCAATTAATCAACACGGACAAGTGCTACACTTGTAATCAATCAATATACACAAGAATAGTCAATCATTCATAACAAACAATCAATCATGCATAACAAACAAAAGTAACACACATCAACATCATTAACATAAAACAAAAAACAAAATATACATAATGTTTAGGGGGAGTACTGTTGAACTCCTTGTATTAAACAAAACAAAACCAACACACACATAATTAACAAACAAAACAATCATCAAATCAATGGCTACATCATACTTAGGGGGAGTATTGTTGGACTCAACAAAGTGCATTAAGAATTAATACAAGAAAATGATGCTTGCCATTATCAAAACAATCATCCAAATATGTTTCAACATACAATTCATACATTAGAAACACATTAACATCATTAACATTCATAACAATCACTAACATCTATGTAAATTTTCTTTTTCAGATTTGTACATAAAGAATTTTTGCTAAGTCATTCATAGCGGATGAGTTAACTCAACAGCGGATGAACAAGCTTCACAGCGCATGAATAAGTGTTCACAGCGGATGAACAACTTCTATAGCGGATGAACAAGTTTCACGGCGGATGAACAAGTTTCACGGCGGATGAACAAGTTTCACGGCGGATGAACAAGTGTCACAGCGGATGACTAGTTCCACAGCAGATGAAGAAACTGTTCTCACAGCGGATGAAGAAACTGTTCTCACAGCGGATGAAGAAACTGTTCTCACAACGGATGAAGAACTTCTCCACAGTGGATGATTTATTCTCACAGCGGATGACTTAGATAGGATTATGTTTATATAATTTTCATTTACATAAGGGTAGAATAGTAATTGTATATAGCTTTTGTGTATAGGCTATAAATAGCAATCTACCCTAATCCTTTGGAAGCTTTTGAACGATTATCAATCAAACAAGCATTTTCAATTTCTTGTGCATTCGAACACACATATACAAACACACACACATACACTGAAATCATACACATTAATCATGGCTTTTTGCACCATGTTTAGTGTTTGTTGATTTGTGAGAGAATAGAAAAGATCCTTGGGGGTAATCAACTTGTTCATATTGAATATCATTCTTTCTAGGTTTATGTTGAATATGCTTGAATAAGTTGAGTTTTCATCATATTTGGTCCTCGTGGTTTCATAATTTTGCTTTATTCACCTTAAAATAAGCTTCGTTAAGCTCCAATTCCCTACACATCAAAACAAATTCAAAGTAACTTCGTTCCAATCATAAACTCAATGTAAATTGCATATTTAAACACTTTTAATCCATGAATATCGATACGCGAGCAATCATCATGGTAAGTTTTTCATAAATAATAACAAACTTAAGATGTGCATATGTGTAACTAATACACTATGGGGTTATAGTCTAAAAGGAAAATGCATCCTAGTTCACTTTAACCTGTCTCTGATACCAATTTGTTAAACCCAAAATTTCCACATGCAGGATTCTATCGCGAGGCGCCTGACATACCAGGATCTTAGTAAATAGTTACACTGAAAGACCTCTATATAACTGCGGAAGCGTATTTAGTGCATAGAGCCATGCCCTAAGCATACTCTTGTAAAACAACGACCTGAGAAAATGATGCTAAATGTGTCAACACTAAGTTAGAAAGTTCACAGGTTTTGAAAATAGTATGTTAAATGGAAACAATTTAAATATCTCAATCCACACATATATTTATTATGCCTATTGGTAGGTAGCCAACATATCTAGTTAGTTTAAACATTCGTAAACGAAGCTAACTGAAATGTGAAACAAAACTGTTTTGCCTCCCCCATTGGTTAAACCACCAATGGAAATGTGTTAAGGTCAGTTTGCACCCGCGAACCCACCGTTCCGGGAGAGGCTTGTTGGACCCAGTAACGCTACCCAAATTACCCTGCTTAAGAGCATAATTAATGATTCGAATGTAAGGACTTTCAATGGTATAAACGCATTTAAACATTACGCTAGTTATATATAAATAATGTGGGATCAAACTGAAAACAAGCATGATATTCACCCCCATAAGTTGAAAACAAAATGAAAGGGGCGTGAAACTCACCTAACAAGCCTTATAGTCCTTGACTAATGACTCATTCAACACTGACCACCTACCAAGGTGTATCTATGAGTGCTATAAACACATATGACTAACCTGTTGTACCCATACAACATTAGTGTTTGACTTAGGACAAGGTTTCTTTAACCATGAGTGACCTCATGCATAAGTTTGACTTTTGTTTACCCAAGTTTGACCTGATAACCCATTGGTGACCTGTTTAGTGAAACCATACTTAGTTTGATTAGCAAAATATGTTGTGATGATTAAACTAGCATAACAGCTTAAGCACTAACTTTTGATTGCACATAATTCACATACTAAGCTTAACTCATGATACATACATGCTAAACATTCAGATATAAAATATGTCAAGACTTTATCATATACTTTGTATATTTAGAAGGTAAATTCATTCCACAACTCATGCAAGGTTCCCAAAACTAGCAGCTAAGAACAACTATCAACTCCTACGTTGACCATTACTAATACTTAATCCCGTTACTAGCATGCTATTAGTCATAAACGAATTTAGGCCATTACTAATACTTAATCCCGTTACTAGCAGCTAAGAACAACTATCAACTCCTACGTTGACCATTACTAATACGAATATGAAGTCCACTTATTTTATTTAACCGGCGTTTACGAACTATATCGGATTAAAATGATTTATAAAAGTTATAAATTATTTATAAAAGTTTAAGCGTTGAACGTTATTATTTTGGATCTCCGTTATTGTGTGGGTTAATATTGATCTAACGGGCCTGGGGCCCACGAGTAGATTAATATTAATCAAATGTTTAATTAGGTTTAAAAACCTAATTTTATATATATATATATATATATATATATATATATATATATATATACACACACATATGCATCACCATAAAGCAAAAGTGGCGGCTATAGATCTAAAAAAGGAGGCTGTGAATTTTGTTTTAAGCAAAAGGTGAAGGCAACATTGTTTTGGTCAAACAAGGCAGCCACATCTTTGGTTTGAGTAAATACATCAGCCGCAACAATTCTTCTGTGAAGGTACATCGAAGCAACTCTTAAGAACAATTAATTTTCAACTGTTCTTGGACTTGCACACAAAACTCACGGTTGTCGCTACGCAATACGAAGACCCGAGAACCACGCGTCTTGTTTTGCGTTCCCGTTCGGTTCGTTCAATCTAGCAATTAATCGTTGTTTCTCGGTGTCTCAAACGGTTAATTATTAACCACAAATGTATTATTATCTTATCATTAGACTAATAACATTCTGTATTTGCATTGTTTGTAACTCAGATCCTGTAGGGTTCATTTTTGGTATTAAAATTTTTACTCCGTTGCGTTAACTATTATTAATTAGATTAATAAGTTAACAAAATAGTTTTGATAAAATAAACCTAACCAAGATACAACTGAACTTAACAGTGGTATCAAAGCCACGCTTATAACATGCAAATCAGATCCGGTATGTTGACCGATTATAGACCAGGAACTTTAAAATTATTTAAAGTTTCTGATTTATATTATTTTGAGCAACTTATTTATTTTGGTTAAATATTTATTAACCAAAAGATTGCCCATATTATTTTGATTGTGTTTTAATATGTAAATATTGTTGGACCCTGTAGTTGAATGGTTGTGTTGTGATTTAGTTTTGTTAGTTTTAGGTTTTATGTTTTTGGCATATTTGATGGCTCAAGGTTGTAATAGATTAGGATTTTCTTTTATTTTGTATTTCTTTTGTAAATATTGTAATATTTAAAGACCCGAAACCGAAAGTGGAGACAAGACGAATCAAGGAGTTAGTGAGAGCCCATCAAGACAACTACATGCATTTAGATCCATGTTTGTGGTTGTTTTGTGTTTTGACCCGTGACTTGGTTTGATCTCGCTATTTGGCTCTAGAGAGATCAAACAATCATAGCCATTAGATTTACATATTACTTTGCGATTATGGTTGCTTTATTTTATAATTATTATAACATCCAACCTAATATCAAATTAATTAAAAATATTTTTTTACAATCAAAATAAATAACAAGTTTTAAACTTATTTTACAACTTGTTAAAATATTAAAACCAATTGTTTGTTTTAAAAGGGATAATCGAATAAGTTTTCAAATTCAAAATTAGTTTGAATTTCAAAACTTAAAACTTGATAATTTTTAAATTAAAATTAATTATCCATTTAAAGGATAACTAGATAAGTTTTCAAATTTAAAATTAATTTAAATTTTAAAACTTATAATTTAATAATTTAAAATTATCAACCTAAAATCGGTTGTCTATCTCGCGATGAAACTAGTTTTAATAGGGTATTAAAAATCTGGTGTCCCGAGAGATAAAAGGGTTCGTCATTTATTATCACGAACTATATATTGCAAAACTGGCTTCTACAACGCACGTATAACTTAATTATACGTTGTGTTTTGTTGGAGCATATATTATCATATATAGTGTGTCCGTCGCTTGACGAATAGTCTACGCTTAATGTATTACACCTGATATGTTGTAAACACATGAAACTGGGTCATTCGCAGGAGCATATGCGAATGAGACTCAGTCGTACGACTGAGCCAGGATAATGGGCCAGTCGTGCGACTGAGAGATGCGATTGGGGCATTCGTAAGACTGAACCATAAGAATGGTCCAGTTGTACGATTGAACCATACGCATGGTCCAATCGCACGAATGGGCCCA
>BJCO01510779.1:0-10618 GCA_018326465.1 Flaveria floridana | reverse complement strand
TAATTGAAAGATGATTAATGAAATGCAAATGGTTGTATGTGCTTATAATGTTTAATGTTTCATTAATGGGTTGTGTAATGTATGGTTGATAAATTATATATGTAGGTGATTGTCGAATTGATATGCGTAATGTAATGATAACTAATACGTTCAAACTTATCTTTATGAAGTTATCATGCGAATGGCCCATGCCAATGGACCATACGCATGAACAACTTCATGCGAATGACTCAGTCGCACGACTGAACCAGGAGACTGGATCAGTCGTAAGACTAGAGCATGAGATTGAACCAGTCATACGACTGAATGCTCAGTCATGCGTATGGATCAATCGCATAGCTCAATCGCACGACTGAACCATGCGTATGGTTCAGTCGCACGAATGAGAAACCCTTACCTATAGATACCACCTAATTCGTGGTAAAGAAGAAAAATTCGGATACTGGTAACCCTAGTCGACCTAGAGCGTCCTTTCGTCCATTCCAAGTTCATAGAACGTCTGAGATCATCCCTAGTCCATTCTTAACGTTAGGCTTGATCTTGATTACGTTCTCCCTGATTGGATCACCAATCAAATAGGATTCCGCACTATTTGATCCTGTATAACGAAGAATCAGTTAGTACTCCGTACGTACACGGTCCTAACACATTTCAAAAATGGGTTTCATAATGTGTTCCATCCCCAAATCAGTTGAAAACAAGTAAAAGAGGGGTCCTAGAACTCACAGAAACAACACCGTCGAGTAGAGCTTCAATCTAACCCGCTACACCTCAACTTTTGCGCTCAAAACCAAGAAAACTGAAGCTTACAACCCCTTTTTCTCCCTCTCTTCTCTCTTAGCTGAATTGTGTGAGTGTGGGGGAGGGTGTGGGCTGCCCTTCCCCCTTATTCCCCCACTCTTTCAAACTTTCTCCCGTTTTGGCAAGTTTGGTCCCTCGACTTTGGGCTTTATTTCTTTTATTTCTTCTTCTTTCTTTTTCTTTCACTTTATTCTTTTGGTTAAGTCTTCTAAAAATAACCGGGTGTTACAATCGAATAAGGAATTATCAGGTTAGATTGCATGAATAGTGATCGTAGAATTATCACTACACATTGTTTTATTAATTGATGATGAAATAGTAATCGTAATATGAATAATTGAAGAACAAATCAGATAAATGAAAAGTAGATAAAAGTAATAGATGAACGAACAAACTTGATTCAAATGTTTTCCATTAATACTGAATAATGATTACAATTTGAACAAATGAATTATTTATCTATTGCTATTGCTAGGGTTCTAATGATGTATTGATGAATTATTGATTGCTCGTATGGTTGCTAGGGTTATGTTTGTTCTTGTTAATTACCCTAAAAGTGTGCACCCATGCCTTATATTAATAGGATGTGGGATTTACGTTTTAGGGTAATCGTAACTTTCTTATCATGGTAATAAAGTTACTTAGAGAATATTCTTGATGTGATGATTTCTGACTAAAGTAAAGTCGTCCGTAGATGTTGATTTTATGAAATCACTTCATTGAGATTGACTTGTTGCTTGATGCGACTTCCTTGGCTGAAGTACATGCAAGTGTTTTGTTCTTCCATAGGACTTTAGCTTTCTATAGGACTTTAGCCTTCTGTGGGAGTTGGTCTTTCGTAGGAGTTGGCTTTATGTAGGAGTTGGTCTTACTTGAAACTTCATCCGCAGCAAGTTGTTCTTCCGCAGGACATCCTCGGATGCATAATTCCTTGTGTTCGAGTCAGAATATCTAAGGAAGTACATTTTGTTCGTCCATAGATAGTTCTTACACTTGGTCAATTTCCAACATTGACCAAGTATGATGTTTCCTTGCAATCATACATATAAATTGACACACATAATAATTTTGGTAAACCTATACATATATTGCATACAAAAAGATAAATATGTACAAGAGTTTATTACATAAGCTGATTATGGTGCTAATCCTATACAATGAATCTAGACGTATGATATCTAGACCTAACATATACTTCTCACATGACAAGTCAAAGTTCTCCCATTTTGAACCCTTCGCACGTCTTAAACTTTTCAAAAAGTTCAATTTTCTTTGAATTTTTAATCTTTTAATTTTTCAAATTTTCAAATTTAATCATCTTATTAAGCCTTTTGATTTGTTATGAAAATGATTATGTTTAACTAAGTGTTTACAATTATTCAAACACCCTTAAGTTTTGAACATTTTGTAAAACTAAAAACTAAAACTAAAACACGTAAACATAACACACTTTTAACAAAAAATCAATTTGATAAAATAACTATTCTAATAACTTAAATGTTTTTGATAAATTTTCAAGTATAGGAACATATTTCTTAGGGATTGATCATTAATATCATCAAGCATTATTATAAATAAGACTGGTGTTAGTACTTCTTAAATATTTAACATGTTGTCTTTACTTCTCTTTGTATTTTACTTTTGCAATAGTTTAGGGACTTATGTGTAATATATGTTCCTTTAGTTTCTTTGTTTAGTAGAAATAGGATTATGTGTATTGTGTAAAGATAGACGTTTGAACTTTTCTCTCAATTGTTCATTGTAATCCTTGCAACTATCAATAGAAACTACTTTGAATTTTTGCAATTGTTGATTACTTTGTTCATATAATTGTTAATTGCTTAATCATAACACAGAATTGATCCATTTGAACCTATCAAATGGTATTAGAACCTTCCGTTCAGTGATTTGGAGCTTGAAACGACTTTTGAGCACCTGTGAATCACTTGAATCTGTGTTTTGATAGCAATTGTTCAATTAATTGATGATTTCAGTTGTGTTTCATCATTTGAAACATGAATTGAATCACAATTGAGTGATTTGACACTTTCAGATTTGAATTCTCATCAGATTTGAGTGCGAACTGTTCTTCGTTGTTCGAACACAAATTTCAGCAAAATCATGAACTTTTGTTGTTAATTGAAGCAAAATGATATTAAAGGATTGATATTCGCTACTTTATACACTTGATTGAAGAGTTTGAGATCAGTTAATCAAGTTTTAAAAAGTTTGTTAAGATCAGGATGTTACGAAGAGGATGAATTAGGCATTTGATGTGTTGAAATCATCTGAAAATTACTAAGTGTTTAGGCACGTAAACACTGTCCAGACGCTTTAACACTGTGTAGGCATTTCAGATTGGGCGTTTTAACACTGTTTGAACATGTTTTAGCACTATTTGGATGTTTTTCAGAAACCAAGTCCCATGAGTTTTGGAACTGTTTGGACGTTTTGAAATTGTTAAGACGCTTGACCACTGTTTGGGAGTTTTAGAACTGTTCAGGCATTTCTAGCTTGGAAATTTCAGAAATAAACTAAGGCATTCACTTAGGCGTTTTAAAGTCAAAGTGGGCGCTTCTATACTATTCAGGCGCATCAAAATTAGACTTTTCTTTCAACACTTAGTAAAATTTTCAAAATCTAAAATCGAAAAAAATATTTTCTTTTCTTTATTTCATTTTAAATCTAAAAACAACAGAAATAACATATTTTCTTAAATTCAAAACTTAAACAAGGTTAAGTCTGAAGATTCTGAAAATCGTGTACCCAAATTGAAGAACGGAGCAGACTTCAAGAACTGGTCACTCAGGCTGAAACACCATCTGAATTCTATAGATACTGATCAATGGAAATTAATTGAGAAAGAACCTTATATTCCTGTTACCTCTGATGGTCCAGATAGAGGTTTTGTGTATACAAAAGATTCACAAGAACCTTATCCAGAAGATGATTTACATGGGGATGATCTAAAGAAGGTGAAAAATGATATTAAAGCTTATTCACTCATGTGTAAAGGGTTGCCTTTGGAAGTACTATCGAGGCTTGAGAACTACCAAACTAGGTACCCAATGTACAAAGCTTTTACAGTTATCTGTGAAGGAGGAAAAGAAATTCAAGATCTTAAAAAATAGAAATTAAAAAGGCAACTTGAACTGTTTGAGCATATCTCAGGAGAGACCATAAATCAGATGATGAATAGATATGTGCAACATACAACAGAAATGTCAACTCTAGGGATTAAGAATGATCTTAAAGACCTAAAAAATAGACTTCTGAATGCACTTCCATCATGTTGGAAACAGACTGTAACTTTGTTGAAGCATATTGAAAAGTTTCCAATGGATCTTGATCTCCTTATTACTAAGATTGAGTCAGTGGAAATTGATGAGAGCTCAAGAAATAATGACAGAAATGTATCAACTTCTCAATACAAGTATGTTGCTTCTCCAGCAAATACTGTAGAGAATGCTTTTCTTGCTAAGGAAGAATCAACTCCTAAAGATGAGGGTGATTTGTTTGTGGGAGCAGGATTCTTCACCAGTACACCTGTCTACTCAACTCAACCACAACCACAATCTCCTCTAAAAACTCAAATGCCTAAATCTCAAAATGAGACTCCATCTTCTAACTCTACTAATCCTAGAAAAGTTAAAGATGTTATAAACATCCTTTTATAGGATGAAGAGTCCAAATCTGCCTTTACAACATTTATGGCAAGTTTTCAAGCATACCAAGGCAGTCATCTAACTCAAGTGGATTTAATTTTGCAGGATTTGTTTGAGATAGATTCTGACGATATAGAAGAGATGGATCTTGACTGGCAGATAGTCATGATAGCTTATAGGACTCAAAAAAACTCATATGCCAACTGAAACTACAAACCTAGTGCAAACAAAATAGTTGGGTTTGATGCATCAAAGTCAATGTGTTTTAATTGTAACAGCTATGGTCACTTTCTAGAGAGTGTAAAGCTCCAAGAACTCAAGGAGGAAATGGCCAAAGTAGTACTGACAGTCAGAAATATCATCAACAGGCACATTAGGCATTTCAAAAACCTTATCAAAGCCTGCCAATGCTAGAACTCAAAGAAGAGAAGACCATTAAAGAACCAAAAAACCATTAGTTGTAAGCATAAAGGATGGTTATGACTGGAGTGCGTATGTAGAACAGTTTACAGCTGATCGTACTTCTTGTTTAGCACTGACTGCTGAGATGAATGATGAAGACTGGTCTGAAGACAAGGATCCAAAGGCAGAAGGTGAATCAGACACTGAGGTAGACTATGATTGGAGTGACAAAGCTGATCCAAAGGAAAATAATGAAGTTGCTCTCATGGCACAGTTTGAACAACCAAAGGTTGTGAACTCATCATCTGACACTGAGTCTTCAAATTCTTATCCAGAAATTCCAGTGGAAGTAAGGGAGAAAATGTGCACAAAAGCATGTTTTGAACAAGTAGAACACTATAGAACATACTCGTTTAAAATATGTGATAAACTTAAACAAGAAGAGTCAAAGCACCATAAGCTGAAAACCGATCATAAAATTTCTGATGATAAAATCATATCTCTTCAAGCTTCTTGGAATAAAACTTTAAAAGAACTTGAACTTGTAAAGAAACAACTTGAAGAGATGACAAAAACTCTTGAATAAGAGAAATTGGCACATGCAGCAACTCAAATTGATTTAGCCAAAGTTAAAATCTCAAAGACAATTGATGAGCAATTGGTGAATGGAAGGAAAGATAAAGATAAAACATGATTAGGATTCACCCATGAACCTATGCCTGAATCAATTACAAATACCTTACCTAAAAATTTTAATACTCATGATCATTCACCAGAGAATAAAGCTAAGCTTAAAGAATTTCAAGAAAAGAAGAAGAATAGTCAATCAAATGTCGAGAGTGAAATCAAAAAGATAAACATTGAAATATTTGAGAAGAAAGATTCAGAAAAGATAAAGAATGGTCATCCTATTAAAGTAAAATCTTATGAATCATGAAAAATGAAGAAAAAGCTCTTTGTATCAAAAAGTGAAAGTGTCATTGAACAGAATGAATCTGAACAGAAGATTGAAAAAGCTAATGATGTCAAGAACAAAATGAAAGGAAAAAGTGAAGAAGATAAATCAGACACTTCATGTTTTGATGATTCAAGCTCAAATGAATTAATTCAAAACAAAGATTGTTAAAAAGAATATTCTCAAGATTCAATCAAAATCCAAAGCAATAAAACTTCATCAAGAACAAGAAATTAAAGAAGAAGAAAAGCTGCTAAAGCTAAAAAGTTTGAACCAATCAATCAATCAATTCAACTTAAACCAGTGAAGTTTGTATCAGCAGGAACTTTTGACATGAACACAATCTCTGAAACTACATATAAAACTAAGATCAAATCTAACTCTGATCTGAAAACAGGTTCAGGTCCTAAGTCTTTCATTGTTCATAAAAGATTTGTATCTAAGGAGTCAAAGAGTTGTGATCAAGTTAAAAAGCAAAATCCTAAGAATCAAAAGACCAAATTCACACAAAGGAAACAACATATTAACCTAACTACTCCTAAATCCAAACAAGAATCAAATGTGTCTTCCACATCAAGGGTTAATAAAGTATTGCTTAATCATTCTCAAAAATATTGTGATATATGTGATATGTACAATCATGACATATCTGAATGTTATTTTAACAAGTATTGTCACATCTGTGATATGACAAATCACACAACTACTGATTGTCACTTTAAAAAATACTGTGCATTATGTGATGAATGAAATCATAATACTGAGGATTGCATCTTTAGAAAGAACTCACCTAGTAAGGATTTTGGTAATCAAGGATATGTTAATCCACAATTTCAAAGAAATCATAATCTTGGTTTTCAATATCTACCAAAACAACCTTCTCTGGGTTTGAGATCCTTCAGAAGAATCAATTCTGATTATGATAATCAGTATAATGTCAGATCACAACAATACAATCAAGGAAACTTTATTCTACATTCTGCGAGAATGAAAAATGAAACGTTTAACAAGAAAAACTTTTCTAATGTTTCAAATGATGGTTCAAAATTTCTTGATGATGATCTTGAAAACAGATTTAATGCTATGAGGTCAAAACAAAGAAAAGATAATCAGAATGTTTTTCAAAGAGGATTTGAAAATTCAAAATATCAAAAGAAAACTAATGTAAACAAACTCCATTTTAAGCAGATTACCATTGTAGATAAATATGGAAAGCCCAAGACCATCTCGGCTGGGTTACTAACTCAACTTAAATGGCTTTGAATGCAGGTATGCCCGTGGAGACCAGTAAACACATGCTATGTTGACAGTGGGTGTAGCCGTCATATGACAAGCAATCAAGCCTTACTTCAAGACTTTAAGACAAAAGATGGTACTCATGTGGCTTCTGGTGGAGATGCAGGTGGAAAGATAACCAGTGAAGGAACGGTATCAAATGGAATTATAAGCTTTGATAAAGTCAGCTTCTGTGAACAGTTGAACTTTAATCTTTTAAGTGTTTCACAAATATGCAATAAATCTTATTCTGCTTTATTTGATGACTCTCATTGTTATATTTTAAAGATAGGATTTCAGATTAGCAAGGAGTGGGTTGTCGTTAAAGCTGTTCAAGATAGAGATGTCTACAAGTTAGATATGTCTCATGTTGATCATTCAGCAGAAACAACTTGTCTCATTGCTCATGCATCAAATGATGAAAGCCAGCTTTGGCATAGACGTCTTGGTCATTCCAACTTCAAAAACACGACCAAACTTGCAGCAGGAAGTCATGTAGTAGGAATTCCATCAAAGAAGTTCGCTACATCAGATCTCTGTAAAGCATGTTTGTAAGAAAAACAACACAGAGCGTCTTATAAGTCCAAACAGATAAACTCAACTTCAAAGCCTTTATAGATGTTACATATGGATTTATTTGGTATTGTAAATATGCAGAGCATTGGAAAGAAATCATATTGTTTGGTTATCATTGATGACTATACAAGATTTTCTTGGGTTTTCTTTTTGCGTGCAAAATCTAAAACGGCTGAATTCTTAAAAGAGTTTATCACTAAAGTAGAAAATCAAATTGATCTAAAAGTCAAAATTATTAAAAGTGATAATGGAACAGAATTCAAAAATGCTAATGTTGATTTGTTCTGTGCGGGAAAAGGGATAGCTCATCAGTTCAGTACTCCTAGAACTCCACAACAAAACGGAGTTGCAAAAAGGAAAAACCAAACATTGATTGAAGCAGCCCGTGCATTGTTAGCAAATGCTATGATTCCAATGACTTTCTGGGATAAAGCCATATCAACTCCATGTTTCATTTAGAATCGTACTCTATTGGTGAAAGACAAACATAAAACTCCTTATGAGTTGATGTTTGGCAGGAAACCAAACATAAATTTTCTAAAATCTTTTGGTTGTCCGATTTTGATTTTAAATTCAAATGATTAGCTAGGCAAGTTTGATTCAAAATCTGATGATGGATTTTTTCTTGGATATTCGTCAGCTTCCAAAGCTTATAGAGTTTATAATTCTATGACGAATGTTATCATTGAAACTTTCAATGTTAAATTCCTTGAAAATTCTTTTCCATCAGTTGCAAATGGTCCAGCGTGGTTATTTGATTTAGACTCATTGTCAAACTCATTCAATTCTAATCTGTTTGAATCTTCTCGTGTCAACAGGAAACCGGTAGGAGATCTTGGATCCTTTAGTGACGATTCAGACTCTGATGATATGGATGCTTCAAGCACAAAATATCCATTTTTCTCATTTGTGAGAGATCTCATCTTCAATTCAATGAATCATGATCAACAAAATCCTGAGCAACAACAAGTTCCTGAAAATTCTGATGATTCACAACAACTTCCTAATGATGGTAATGAGTTTGTGCAACCTGAGTCAGGAACATCATGTATCTCTGCTGATGCAGTTGATACTGGTAATCTTGATTACTTTATCAACTCACCCACTCAAGTTCCAAATTTTAATCCACATTCTTCTAGCCTATTGCATCAGTTCCCCAACTTGAATCAAACAAATCTGGATGTTAATGTTTAAGATGATGAGATTCTGATATCTCATATTCACAAGAACCATCCAACATCTCAGATTATTAGTCCATTGAATGAGAGAACAACAAGGAGTAAATCAGAACAAGTAAACCTATGCTTATACTTTTGTTTTCTTTCTCAAATTGTTCCTAAAAACGTTACTGAAGCGTTAAAGGACAATGGTTGGATTGAGGCTATGCAAGAAGAATTACTACAATTCCGCAAACAAGAAGTGTGGAATCTGGTGGATTTACGTAAAGGAGAAAATTCTATAGGCACAAAATGGTTGTTTAGGAATAAAATCGATGATCGAGGAATAGTCATTAGAAACAAGGCGAGGCTAGTTGCATCAGGATATGCACAAGAAGAAGGGATTGACGATGATGAAGTGTTTGCTCCAATTATAAGACTTGAATCCATTCGTGTCTTCCTAGCTTATGCATTATTCATGAAATTCAAGGTGTATCAAGTGGACGTTAAAGGTGCATTCTTGTACGGTCCAATCACTGATGATGTGTATGTGAAGCAACCTCCAAGTTTTAAGGATGTATAATTTCCACATCCGGTGTACAAGCTTAGCAAAACTCTATATGGACTTCATCAAGCACCTAGAATCTGGTATGAGACATTATCACAACACTTAATCCAACATGGATTCACAAGAGGAAAATCGATCCAACTTTATTCATAAACAATGACGCCGATGATCTTTAATGTGTGCAAAAGTATGTTGATGATATTATATTTGGTTTTACCAGTAAAAAACTGTGCAATGAATTTGAAGAAATCATGTGTTGGTACACATGTCTCTAGTTCTAGTTCTAGTGAGCTCAAATGTAATTGACTTTCATTTTGTAACACTTATGTAACGTTTGATATATGAAATGAAAACTCTTCTTTGAATGTTTGTTTGGCTGTTGAATGTTATATCTATTAATATGATTGATTGTTACACACTTAAATGAACATGTCATATAGGTCTACCGTTGTTAGACATAGTTCTGTATCATTAAAGGTGAAGGAATATGTTTAACTAAGTCTTATGATTCAGTCGCACGACTGGACCATGCGAATGGGCCAGTCGCACGACTGAACCAGCTGGTTGAGTCAATCGCACGATTGAGTCATAAGACTGACTCAGTTGTATGAATAAATCAATCGTACGACTCAGTCGCACGACTGAGCCATACGCATGGCTCAGTCGTACGAATGAGAGCTGTAACCTATAAATACCACTTAATTAGTGGAAAAACGGGACACTTCGAGAATTATCAACCCTAGCCGTTCCTATTGCGAATGAAAGCCTGGATGATGTAATTGACCAATTCTATCATCTGATGAGGAACCACTGACAAGGACGGTGGGCAGCCGGGTGGTTGCCACCGAGAGGGGGATCAGGACGGTTGGGGGACATCCGGGCGGGTCTGGGAAGACAACGTCAGATCCATCATACGCCCCAGACCAACCCAGCAGGCAAGGGGAAGCCTCCGGGTCCATGGGGACTCGGAGGAAGAGGATGGCTCAGCCACATGGGCTGAAGCCAAAAAGACGGAGGATCACGCTGATTACTACCTCCACCACCACTTCCACCACTACACCACCTACCACCACTACACCACCTTCCACCACTACACCACCTACCACCACTACACCACCTACCGCAGCCACCCATCATACCACTCCACCCATCCATACTCCACCACCCATATTCACCTCAGCCACCGCTACCACCGCCAGCCACCAAGCTGGCCCTTCCA
>BJCO01509943.1:0-10568 GCA_018326465.1 Flaveria floridana | reverse complement strand
TATCAATGAATAAATATTCTATTGGTGTTTGTTTAGCTTGTTATTGGGTATGACCTGACTTGGATCATATCACACTAGCCACATCAACTTAATATGCATCTTGGGCAGATCAGGTCTTTCACCTAGGTGACTGGATCAGCTTCGTGCACAATGTTCGGGGTATTGTACATTGGTCCAGATAAAAGGGATAGATGACATGCCCTAGGTGCCTGGGTTAGCTTCATACATAATGTTCAGGGTCTATTTATAGACCTCAGGCCTAGCATCAGCTTCGTGCACAATGTTCGGGGTATTGTACATCGATCCGTAAGAAATTAAAAGATGATGAAAAGTATGAAAATGAAAGTAAAAGATAGTGAAAAGTACGTAACAAAAGCACGTATACGAAAGAGAATGTTACTGAAAAGAATGAAACAAAAGTATGTATATGATGAAGAAAGATAGAAATGAAAGTATAAAAGAAAGAAACAAATGATAAATATAGTATGAATGTATGTATGATGTGTGTTCGCTTACGAAGGTAATGCATAATAATTAAGAAGTTTACTTTCGTATATAAAACACACAGGGTATTTTAATACTTACAAAACGAGAACTCACTCAGCAACGCTGACTTTTATGCATTTTCAGTTGGCAGGTAATGGTTGCTGAGGATGGCATGCAGGGAGGCTACTTGGCAAGGCAAGACTGGCATCCATTCACGTAAGATATTATTGTTGTTTTGTAATGCAATTAAAGGATGTTTTCTTTTGTAACTTAACAATGTTGTATTGTATAACAACAGTGATTATTAATAAAATGAATGGCTTTTGTTAATGAATTCCGCTGCAATGTTTTATGAAATGTATATTATTATGTATGTTTAGTGCAATGAATGACCAACTGTGAGGTCTCCGGGAACGTGGCCTTACAAGTTGGTATCAGAGCCAAATTTTAAGAGAAATGGGTAAATATTTTTAAAAACCTAAACTTAAACTGAAAATGGGATGAAGGTAGGGATGCCAGCATGAGTAGCTACGTGCCATTAGGTATTTATCTTCTTAACGGTAACCAGTATTATGTGTGTGTGCTATTTGACTTATGTGTTCATAGTAGATTTAGATGTTGATGTAGTCAGGATAGGAAATGCTTAGGGTGTGAAGAGTAAAGTAAGTGGCTAATCACAACTAGCCATTGTAATTAGGGACTTACTATACTCAACATAAACTCAGCCATTACCTTGAATGACCGTGTTAGTGTTTGAATCTTATAGTGTTTAGAGGATGTCTAGAGGTAGATCGTCTAATGCTTCTAGGGGTGGAGCACGTAGTGGATGTGGTGCTGAACCGCGTGTCACAAGGAACAAGGCTAGAGCTGCTGAAACGACCCCTACAGATCCTGAAGTTCATCAGCATGAGGGCGTCGATGAGAGTGCAAACTTGAGGGCCTTGGTGAAAGAGGCAGTAGTCGAGGAGGTACATCAAGTTATGCAGACGATTCTGCCATCTGTAGTGACTGAAGTGATTAAGGATGTGAGGGAGGATGAAAGAAAGGAAAGGAGAAGGACCACTGGGAGAAGGAGGAGAACAACCGGAGACTGTGACGGTTGTCTCGAGTGAGGAGGAGGAAAAAGAGGCGGTGTAGGAAACTGCATGAGGTTGTAACTATGGGGCATTTCATAGATGCAAGCCCCTAACATTTGATGGAAATGGCAGTGCTACTGCTACCCACCACTGGGTGAGGGAGATGGAGGCGGTACTCGATATCAACGAGTGCCGGGAGGATCAAAAGGTGAAGTTCGCTACCCACTCGTTTGTGGACTCGGCCTTATGTTAGTGGGACAATATTGTCCAGGCTATGGGTAGCAGGGCCATTGACAGGATGAAGTGACCAGAGTTGAAGAAGCTGGTAATTGAGGAATTTTGCCCTCATCAAGAACTCGACAAGATAGAGAGGGAGTTCCAACAGCTTGAGGCGGGCACCATGACACAGCAGCAATACACCACTATGTTTAATGAAATGGCGAGGCTGGTGCTGGATCAAGTGACGCCGGTGTCAAGGAAGATCAAGAAGTATATCCAACGATTGCCGGCTGACGTCCGCAGGCATTTGATCGCTGCCCGGTCGGGTACCTTGCGATGGGTGGTAGACCTGGTAGGTAGGTTGCATGATGAGAAAGAAGTGGCAGTGGTTGAGGTGAAGAAGACATGTGGTGGTGATAGGAACTAGAATGGGAAAAGGTTTGGACGTGGCGGTTTCACTCCAAACAACAAGAGGATGAAGGTGGATGACCGTAGGGTGGGGCCATCAAGCTCAGGGATAAAGAAGTGTGGTAAATGCGGGAGAGATCATACTGGCGAGTGCAGGCTGGGATTAAATGTCTATTTGAAATGCGGGAAGCCTGGTCACATCGCTAAGTATTGTAGGATGGCGAGGTGCTACAACTGTGGTGAAGTAGGCCACCTGAGTTGGGAGTGTAAGAAGCCAAGGGCTGAGAGTTCCGGAGCGAAGAAGGGGACGGAAGATGGAGGACAGAGGGTAGCTGCTAGAGCATTCATGATGATGTGGGAGGAGGCCAGAGTGGATCCCGATGTCATGAAAGGTATGTTTCTAGTAAATCAAATTTGTGCCTCTGTGTTATTTGATTATGGTGCTAGTAGGAGTTTTATTTCTACTGCTTTCTATGCTAAGTTGCATGTTAGTAGTAGAAAAGTATCAATGAACCTTTTAACGTAGAAACTGCTATTGGTAAGTGTACTTGAATTGCTGATACGATAGAGAATTGTGCCATAGAACTAGAAGGTCATAGGTTTTCTGCTAAATTATATGTGATGCCCCTAGGCGGATTTGATGTAGTATTAGGGATGGATTGGTTAGCAACCTATGAAGCAAACATCGTATACTGCAAGAAGATGATTCAATTAGTTATGCCTGATGGAAGTTAGGTGACAGTCTACGGTGATCATGTTACTATGATCCCAAAGGTGATTTCGATGGCGGTGGCAGAAAAGTACATGAGACGTGGATGTAGTGCCTACCTGGCCTACGTGAAAGATGTGGATGTGTTAGTACCACAATTTTCTGATGTACTGGTTGTGCGGGACTTTCTGGACGTGTTCGCAGAAGATTTAGTAGGTGTGCTACCAGATCATGAAATTGAGTTTCAGATTGATTTGATACTCGGTGCTCAACCCATTGCCAAAGCACCGTATCGATTAGCTCCGATTGAGATAAAGGAACTCATGGATCAGCTGCAGGAGTTGAGTATGAAGGGTTCATCCGACCGAGTATCTCTCCATGGGGTGCTCCGGTCTTGTTTGTTAAGAAGAAAGACGGTAGTATGCGGATATGCATCGACTACCGAGAGCTGGACAAGTAGATGGTGAAGAATCGGTATCTGTTGCTGAGGATTGATGACTTGTTTTATCAACTCCAAGGTGCCAGTTGGTTCTCGAGGAGAGACCTCCGATCTGGCTACCATCAGCTGAGGGTGAAGGAACCGGATATCCCTAAGACAGCTTTCATACGCGTTATGGACACTACGAGTTCGTCGTTATGTCTTTTGGCTTAACTAACGCTCCAACTGCCTTTATGGATCTGATGAATTGAGTGTGTCGGCCCATGTTAGATAGATTGGTGATCGTGTTTATGTTGATATCTTGATTTTTTCAAAGAGAGAGGCAGAACATGTCGGTCACGTACACAATGTATTGGAGAACTTAGAAGGGAGAAGTTGTATGCTAAGTTCTCTAAGTGTGCTTTTTTGTTACGCGAGGTTCAATTTTTGGGTCACGTGGTAAATGCTGAAGAAATCATGGTGGAGCCGAGAAAGGTTAAGGCAGTGATGCAATGGAAGTCTCCAATGACGCCATCTAAGATCTGTAGTTTCTTGGGTTTGGATGGTTATTACAGGAGGTTCATCCAGGACTTTTCAAGATAGCCTCACCTTTGACTAAATTGACTGGCAAGGATGTGAAGTTTGTGTGGTGTCGGGAACAGGAGTGTTCTTTTGAGGAGTTAAAGACGAGATTGACTCAAGCTCCTGTCTTGACATTACCCGAAGGGAGTGAAGACTTAGTGGTCCACTCAGATGCTTCTTATTCAGGACTGGGTTGCGTGTTGATGCAACGTAGAAGAGTAATTGCCTACGTGTCCTGACAGTTGAAAACTCACGAAGTCAACTACCCTACCCATGATTTGGAGCTAGCGGTTGTGGTGTTCGTGTTGAATATTTGGAGGCACTACTTATATGGAATGAAGTGCACCATCTTCACGTACCACAAGAGCTTAAAGTATTTCTTTGAGCAAAAGGATCTCAACATGAGACAGAGGAGGTGGTTAGAGCACATCAAGGATTATGACTGTGAGATCCTTTATCATCCGGGTAAGGCCAACGTTGTGGCCGATGCCTTTAGTCGATAGAAGAGACCTGGGCCGATTCGGGTGAAGGCATATCAGTTGGTTATGAACGCTGACGTGATGACACAGGTGAAAGAATTTCAAGATGAGGCATTCCAGTAAGATCGCCTTAACTCCGAGAGAATGAGAGGACTAGTCAAAGAGTTGGGTGAGAACACTCTCGGTGTCAGGACCCGAAATGGATGAATGTAGATTACTCGTTATGGAGACCTACGAGGGCGGAATATGGATGAGGATCATAAAACTTGATACTCCATTCATCCCGTGCTACCAAGATGTATCAAGACATGAAGAAAGATTATTGGTGGCCGGGGATGAAGCGCGACGTGGTGAAGTATGTGAGTAAGTGCCATACTTGCTTGCAAGTGAAGGCAGAACATCAGAAACCATACGGGAAGATCCAACCATTGGATATACCCATGTGGAAGTAGGAGCACATCACGATGGACTTCATTACGAAGCTACCTCATACGGCGAAGGGGGTACGATACCATATGGGTGATCATTGATCGTCTGACGAAGAGTGCTCACTTCGTACCAATCTGCGAGACGTATTCATCAGAGAGACTGGCAGATTTGTTCATCAAGGAGGTTGTAGGTCGTCATGGTGTGTCAGTGTCTATCGTGTCGGATCATGACACCCGGTTTACATGAAAGTTTTGGAAAAGATTTCATGATACGATAGGGACGATGCTACATATTAGCACGGGTTATCATCCTCAGACAGATGGTCAGTCTGAAAAGACGATTCAGACGCTTGAGGATATGCTTCGAGCATGCGTGATTGATTTTGGAGGAAGTTGGGATGACCTTACCATTAGCAGAATTCTCATATAACAACAGTTATGATGCCAGTATTGGTATGCCACCTTACGAGATGCTATGCGATAGGAGGTGTAGGACACCCGTATGTTAGGGTGATATTGGACAGAAAGAGTTGGGAAGCCTTGAGGTGATCGAGGCTACAACTGAAAAGTTAGAAAAGATCAAAGCCTTTATGAAAGTCGTGAAGGATACACAAAAGTCGTACACCGACAAGAGGCGTAGATCGATCGAATTCAAGGTGGGCGACCGAGTTATGTTGAAGGTCTCACCTTGGAAGGGCATTATCCGATTCAAAAAGCAAGGTAAACTGAGCCCGAGGTATATAGGACCTTTCTGAATCATTGCTCGAGTAGGAGAGGTGGCCTATAGGTTAGAGCTACCTGATGAGTTAAGTAGAATTCATCCGACATTCCATGTATCCCATCTAAGAAAGTGCTTAGCTGATGAAGATATGATTGTACCACTAGACGATATCGAATTGGATGAACAACTCAATTATATAGTACAACCAGTGGCAATCATTGATCGAAAAGAAAACGAATTGAGGAATAAAGTGGTTCCACTAGTGCGTGTGCAGTGGAAACACCGAAAGTGTTCGAAGTCTACGTGGAAGACTGAAGAATAGATGAGACAGCATTACCCACAGTTATTCGAGGAGTGACGGGTTTCAGGGACTAAACCTCTTTAAGGGGGGTGGACTTGTAACATCCGGAAATTTTGACAAAATAAAAGAAAGAAAAGAAGTAAGAAAAAGGAAAAGAAAAGTAATTATAAGGAAAAGGAAAGAAGTATAAGTGGAGGGAATAAAGTGCAAAAAGGACAAAACCCCATTATTTTATTATTTCTTTAAGTATGGCCGCCCATAATAGCTTACATATTCTGCTTTTGTCGACCAAATTAGAAGAAGAAGAAGAAGAAGAAAACCGAGTTTCTTTAGTTCTAGAGAGAGAAAGAGATTGTTCTTAACCAAGGTAAGCAATTGTTGCATAATTGGCTCGGTTTTGGTTGTGTTTTTGACTAAGGAACCGAGAGTATATGTTCTTATGTGTTTATATGTATTCGGGTTATGTGTTCTAGGTGTTTTAAGTGTTAGAACTCTCCAAAAAACCTGAATTCAAAGTAGTTGTTTAAAGGCTGCAAAAGGTGAGTTTCTAGACCACGGTTTTATATGTTTTTAAACGTTTTTAGGGCTGAAAATACATGTAAAACATTTTTACAAATGTTAAGTATGTAACCGTATGTATGTAAGAATGTGTTTGGATGTTCCATGCTTGTTTATGAGTAAGATAGATATTAGTCATAAACAGGTTATGATAGTGATTGGGACTGATAATAAGTGAGAAATATGCAAAACAGTTGGTCATGGGCCCAAACAGGTCCAATGCGCCTAATATTTGCCTTAGAAAATTTTAAGTAAGCTCATGCACCCAAACATGCACATGCGTTTGAAAAATAGACTTAGAAAGTCTATGTGTATGTTGATGCGCCTAAACAGTGTCCTTATACGCCCAAACAGTAGCCCATGCGCCTAGAAAATGCCTTAGAAATACTAAGTACATGCTTATACGCCTAAACAGTAGATCATGCGCCTATGTTTTTGCCAAAACGCCTAAGTATAGGGGTGATGCGCCCAAATAGTGCCCATGCATCCAAAGAGGCTCATACGCCTAAGTGTTGAAATGCCTAAGTGAGGCTCATGCACCCGCAAAATGGAGAAACGCCCAAACAGTCCTCATGCGCCCAAATAGTGCCCATACGCCCAAACACTTAGAAAATTTTCTGAATTTTTGGAAAATCAGAATTTTAAGGTTTGACTCTAGTTTGACTTATGGACTATATTGGCCTATTTTAAGCATGAATATGTGATGGTCTATGGTTAGAGTATGTATGATATGATGAATGTATGATATGCATATGTGTATGATGTGTTATCTTTTATGACTTTACGTAGTATGATGAATGTATGAATGAACGTAAAGTATAATGTAACAAATTGAAAGATAACAAAGATGAAAAGTGAAACATAATAAAAGAAAGAATGGCTTGCAAGCAAATAGAAAGGAAGTGATATTGTCGTTAGCTCAATTGTGTGCGGTTTAAATAACCCAAAGGATGCATACAGGATCAATCATTGAGATTGACAGGACCCTTATGGCATGCCCTAGGTGACTGGGTTAGCTTCGTGCACAATTTTCGGGGTCTATTTGTAGACTCAAGCTCAGCATCAGCTTCGTGCACAATGTACGGGGTATTGCACATTGGTCTGGATAAAAAGGAGAGATGACATGCCCTAGGTGATTGGGTCAGCTTCGTGCACAATGTTCGGGGTCTATTTGTAGACGTCAGGCGCTACATCAGCTTCGTGCACAATGTTTGGGATATTGTACATCGATCAGTAAGAAAGTAAAAGATGATAAAAAGTATGAAAAGAAAGTATGAGAATGAAAGTAAAAGATAGTGAAAAGTACGAAACGAAAGCACGTATACGAAAGAGAATGTTATTGAAAAGAATGAAACAAAAGTATGTATATGATGAAGAAAGATAGCAATGAAAGTATAAAAGAACGAAACGAATGATAAATAATGAATGTATGTATGATGTGTGTTCGCTTACGAAGGTAATGTAGTAATAAAGAAGTTCACTTTCGTATATAAAACACACAGGGTATTTTAATACTTACAAAACTAGAACTCACTCAGCAACGCTCACTTTTATGCATTTTCAGTTGGTAGGTAATGGTTGCTGAGGATGGCACACGCGGAGGCTACTCGGCAGGGCAAGACTAGCATCCATTCACGCAAGATATTATTGTTGTTTTGTAATGCAATTAATGGATGTTTTCTTTTGTAACTTAACAATATTGTATTGCATAACAACAGTAATTATTAATAAAATGAATGGCTTTTGTTAATGAATTCCTCTTCAATGTTTTATGAAATGTATATTATTATGTATTTTTAGTGCGATGAATGACCTACTGTGAGGTCTCCAGGAACGGGGCTTACAAACATCATCTTCATCAGATGTTTGTTCATCAAATTCATTGTTTTCTACTTGATAAAAATCTATTGACTTAATTTGTGGTAAAGCTTGACTTTTAACAAATTTTATCAAAGGTGTTTGTGCTGTTAATGATGACTTTGATGATGATGATGATGATGGTTTTGAATCATTTGTTCTGTCATGTGGGTAAGTGACTCACCCTGTTTATTAGTCATGGAATCAGGCAAAGGAATATAGTTATCATTGTATGGTGGATTAACTTTATTATATCCTAGACCTGAAGGGTCTTTGAAAGCCCTTTGTTGTGCATGAAGTTCTTCAAACTTCTAGTTGCTTACCTAAAACTTCTGAAGTTTCTCTTCAGTTTCAGGCTGTAATATTTTAGATTCAGTCAAGGATACAGAGAGTTGCTCCACTTGAGCTGCAAGTGTTAATTTTCAGATATTAACTTGTCTAAATCATTTTGTAATGAAAGAATTTTGATTTCATATTGTTTTTGTTCTGTTTTATGACTTTTATTTAAAATGCTTGTTTCAGTTACTTTCTTTGAAAGTTTGTCTGCATATTCTCTATATCTATTAACTTTATCTATGCATGCTTGTGTGCAAAGGTTTTCTTTTACCTCTTTCAGGATTTCTGAAATTTTATCTTCAATGTCTGCCATGAGGGCATGATTTGGAGATTGAATTTCAGCTTCATACGTACTCTAGTCACACTCACCATCCTTTTTAATGATCATGGCTGATGATTTGGAGTGTTGATTTGGGCTGTATTATAGGATTTGAGGTGGGGTTGGTGTAGCAGGGATACTGATTGGTGGTGGGATTTGTCTGTTTGATTGGTAACTATTTGATGCTTGTGTTTGATTATTGTTTCTATCAACTCTTGGTTGTTGGCATTCTCTTGAAAAATGCCCATATGGTTGACAATTGTTGCATCTCACCTTGGTTTTGTGAAAACCAATCTATATTTTCTTATCCATGCTAAACCCTCTGTTTCTTTGTATAAACCTCTTTATAAGGTTTATTTGTAAGGCTGATACAACCCAAACACCCATAGTCTCTCCTGCATGCATGCACAAGTGTACTGAAGTGGAATGCTTCGGAAGTTTCACACAGTGCCTTAGAAATTACTTTAAGTGTGAAATCTTCCGAAGCCAAGACCAATATCTTCCGAAGCCAAAGACGAAGTCTTCCGAAGGTTCAAAGACAAAGTCTTCCGAAGGCAACTATTAAAGACAGATTTCTTCCAAAGACTTTTTGATCACATGCTTTATCTGATGTACTTTTTACCTAAAGCTGGACCCCTTTCCGCTACAACTCTGATAAGACACCAACTTTACATGAATTGGTGAAAATGTCTATGCTTCTGGTAACTATACATTGAGGTCTTGAGTCTGTAACTTTCCACTTTATGAACTTTATCTTTTTTGTAATATATTAGGATGTGAGCTATGGCATGTCATAGTCACTAGTCAAAAGGCAATCTGCCTTTTGACTCTACATTGATTTTGTTGTCTAGATCATGTATCTAGCTGGCCTTCAAAGTATGGCCGGCTGTAGGTTGTAGTATAAGTATTTCTGATCCTTGTACCTTATTAGTAAAACTTTGGAAACATTTGTAAGGAACTAGAGAGCAATATACATCAACCTTGAAAACCAATTACTTGTGTTGTTCTTGTTCTATCTCATATACACTTGTGTTTCTTAGTTCTCAAAACTGATTTTCCCAGTTCCCCATTTGAATTGTTAAGTGTTGTTGCACACTCTCCTCTTTGTGTTGTTGTGTTGTAAGTGTATACCCTTCAACGGTCCTGCAATTGGTATCAGAGCTTATCAGGCTCTTGATATAAGATCTCACCATCTTAAGATCTCTCTCACACACAAAATACTTAACCCTTCAAATGGCAGCTATCTCTAAAGCTGATATGGAAACTGGAACCATGATAAAGTCCTCACTGATCACTCTTGATAACTTTGACACTTGGTGCCACAGAATGGAAGGCTTTATCAAGTGTCAAGACTTAAGAATGTGGGAATATGTTGTCACTGGACCTTACATACCAAGCACCTCTTCAGCTACTGCTGGAGGTGGTATGATCCCCAAGGATGTGGCTGACTACTCAGATGAAGATAGAAAGAGAGTAGAAATTGATCAAAAGGCCATGACAGCCCTTCAGACTGCTTTTCCAAACTCTGTATACAGAGGTTTCAAGTAATGCAAAATAGCTAAGCAGCTATGGGATGCATTGAAACTAATGTATGAGGTTCTACTGAAGCCAAGGAGAACAAGAAGGATCTCCTAAAGTAGCAGTTTGAAAATTTCACCTTCAAAACAGGTG
>BJCO01509337.1:0-27192 GCA_018326465.1 Flaveria floridana | reverse complement strand
ATAGATAGATATAGATACACATATATATATATATACATATACATATATACATATATATACATACACATATATATATACATACATACATACATATATATATATATATATATATATATATATATATATAGAATACCTATGAAAATTACTGAATTCGAAAGTAACAAGCTTGAGTATAACTACACTGTAACTCTCAATCTGTTTTAGCATGGAATCAGTGTTACAATCAAAACTTGATGCAAAACCCGCTTCAGTCACAGAGAATTTTTCAAACTTTACTCTATAACACCCGGACGCTCATACCACCAATACTGTCCGCTTTGCCCACGAGGAGCTGACAGATTTGCTTTTGGTTGCTTGGGTGAAAATTTCCCTAGGGTTCACCTATCCCTGGATTACTACCACTTGAACAAACTTATATGTGAAGTTCTCCTCTCATCCACAGTCATCAAATACAAAACGCGTTGGTGATTTATGTAGGGTGTCACAATCTCCCCCTAAAACCAAAATCTTTTTTGATATATTTTCAAATTTCTCCACCTAAAATTGTGATTATCTACCTAGAAAATGACAATTTTAAAAAAAGATAACATAAAACTATTTTTGAGAGAAGCTGTATGGTTAATTAACCAAAGTTAATCATTCCTAGAGATTGAACAAGAAAATTAAATAGGGAGTGATCAAACACCTTGATAAACAGATTAGCAATATTTTCATCTGCTTTGACTTCTTCAAGAGAAAAAACCTTTCAATTAAAACAATCATGGATAAAATGCATTCAGATGTCAATTTGTTTTGTTTTCGAGTGTTGAATAGGGTTCTTTATGATGTTTACCACTGTAAATGTCAAGACAATAATCAAGAAGTTGTTGTTGAATGCAAACAAATAGGAACAACTACTTGATGCAGCCACGTATTAAGCTTCTATAGTGGATGTGGAGACACTGTGCTGCGTTTTGTATTATCAAGAAATCAACCTATTTTCCAAGAGTTACAAAATGAAGAACAAAATATATATATATATATATATATATATATATATATAGGACCTAGTTTTACATACCGTTCCGCATATTGCGAAACTGTATACACCATGGCATGAGAAACTACGGTTGAAACTACGGTGTCGCATGTAGTTTCGCATGACACATAATACAAAATAAGATAAACTTAAACTAGATACTATTATATTAATATCTAAGCTATAATAAGCTTATAACTAAAAAAACAAACGGCAAGGTGAATACCACCCTATTCTTGATCATCAATACTCCCCCTAGGGGGTATTCACCTACCGGGTGTTCAGGTTCAGGTCCGGCCTTTGCCCACTCCATCAATTGAGCCAAATCTTTAACTTCCGCGTCCAGATCCTCGTGTTCTTGCACACTCTTTTTGAGCTGCTTGATTTCTGATCTCACGCCCCTAGCCTAGTTAGCTACCCGCTCAAACAAGCTCGCCTCTGTCTATGTATCTTCTCCAGCTCCGAATTTAATCTGTTTCTCGCATAGTGTCTTTAGATCTTCGTCACTAAATGAAATTACCTCCATAGGATCAAATAACCTTATCTCTTCTCCATCCTGTACCGTCACTACTGCTTCTCCAGTCTGATTGTCATAAAACCATTTCTCAAATTTTTGTAGTCTTGAAGGCTGTTGATCAGGTATCCTCACTCTATTGATAGTGTTCACTGGCTTTAATTTCAACACAATCTTTCCTTTCTCAGTCACCCAATCTAGATCCTTCTTTGACCTTCTCCTCTCTGGATTCATGTATCCAAAGGATTCAAAGTTATCCCTAACGCCTTCATGGATCTCATTCTCTAACAAAGTAGCACGTTCATTCAAAGCTGAGTCTAGGAGGGGAATCTCTACTAATCTTGTCAAATCCCACTTAGGAAGGGTCTTAAATGCCTTCCTTTTGTGCATATAAGAGATCACGCCTCCACATCTATTAATCATAAAAAATTTCAGCTTTGAGTTGTACTTCTAACTCATAATTTTCTCTAGTTCCTCCTCATTTTTCAACCAGCCCTCTTTGTTCAACTTAAATACATCTCCTTCAATTGAACTCCTCTGAGCCATATAAGTCATTGACCTCTTATCAAGTATATAAACTCTAGTTCAAAATCATAGTCCACCAACTACTCCTCCATTTCTTCCTAGTCATCAATCAAATTTTGCTCAACATGCCCTTTTTCTCATACTTGACCCTTATTCCTTATCACCTCATCCCTTGTAAGATCAGTATCTAAGTGAAATCCTATATTAACAAATCCAGCCTCAAACACTTCTATAAGATCAGTATCTCAAATTCCATTCATTACCACATACACCACTTCCACCAGAACCAGAAGTTCCAACTTCACTTCTCCAGCTCCTCATACTCCTACCCAGCTAACACCTTGTTCTGATGTCTTATGAATAAAAGAGAACTTGGATGTATTATTCATTTCCGTAATTTGTTTAGTAGTAAGTATATCAGCAACACTGACAGATCTCCTCAGATCACTTACTTCCTCCAACAACCTTCTAATTAGATCCTTTTGGCATAGTATAATCTTCTTCATCTCATCTATATCCATATCCCTCAGTTTCTCCCTCTCCTTTGAATTAATCAGCTTGGTCTTAATCATGCTTAACTCATTTGATAAAGATGTGTTAACATTTCTAATCACATCCTCATTAGACTCTAATATGATATCTCTCCTTGTCCTCTCACCTTGTCCTACAGGCCTAGTCTCAGGGATGACCAACTGCTTGTTCTTACTCCTCTTCTATCTTACTGGGGAACCAGCTCTAATATAAGAGGATGATTTCTCAGCATCCTTCTTCTTAATTTTCTTTCTCAATTCCTCCTCAATCTCATCCATTTGTTCTTCGAAGAACATATCAGACTCCTTTGTATTTTTTGTTTCTTTTTGTGATCTCTTCCACATTTCCCCCAGTCTCAGCTACTCTCTTTTCCTCCAGAAGGATTAGAGTCTTGATATAGTTCCAACTTTATTTTGTGGAGATGTTCTTTAGTAGATATGTGATTGTCCCTGAGAAATCATGCCTGGAGGCAGCACAGTCTACAAAGATCATTGGGTTCATCAAAGTAATCTTAGTTCATCCGCAAGCTTAGGCAAGTTTAGCTTTATGTAATCTAGAATAATGTGAATAAATCTAGTATAAAGCAACCACTTATCCTTCTTTAGAGCCATGATATTCTCTAGCAAATAATCATGGATGATCTGAGCTATGTTTGCCTTTTCGCCTCTACAAAACATGATCATAGTTGTGGACCATCTTAGATTTAGCCAATGTGACCCCCCTTTTTATAATCCAAACAACTAATAAACACATGAGCTATGAACCTCCACTCCTTAGATCGAAAACACTTCTTGATCTCCTTCCTCTTCTCAAAGTCCGTTCCCTCATAACCAATATCATTAAACGCTTAATGACCTTAGAATCAGTAATCTCAATGCTCTCCCACATATCATCCTCCAGATGCATGACCTTAGCCAATGTCTTGACCGATATATCAAGTAGCTCTCCCTGAACCGATGCTTATATAATCCTCCACTTTGCGTCATTATCCGCCATTCTCTAGAACTCTCTGATATATTTCTCATCTATAGTAGGAGAGTGAGAAATACCATATAAAATAGGAGATCTCTTCAGCCAATCAATGTCATCTCTATATCCAGCAGACTTTGGGTCGTGCTCGTTTCGATACGCCACCACATTTGATTTGGGATCAAACTTTAAACTCCCCATAATAACTGTAGGTGAAACCAAGAATTTGTTAGATCATAGGATTTTACAAAACATTTAAAATGTTATATTTGAATTAATATTAGCTATTTACTATTTATTATCATTATAATATTGTATAAATTTAATTTTTCTTTGATTAATTTTTTTAATTTAATTTAAATTATTTGTTTTATTAGTTTCGTAGATAGTTTCGCATGTCTAAACTATAGTTTCACATGGAGGAAAATAGATTCGTAAGAACTGATGAAACTGAAGAAAAGTACACGAGAGAATATATAGTTTCACAAAAAAGACACAATTAGATTCGCATGGGGATGAGAAACTATAGTTTCGCAATGAGAAACTGTAGTTTTGCCTTGGAAACTAAAGTTTCGCATGGACCCCGAAACTATTGTTTCGCAATATCCGGTCAAAACAATTTAGTGCACACGGGCAGCATGACTAGACAGTTTCGCACAGATCAGAGAACTTTCGTTCAGTTTCGCACCATCAAACCTTAGTTTCGCACATTGAATGCAAAACTTAAAATTCACCGAAACGTTTTTTATCAAAAACCCGAACAAACTACATTCCAAGGTTCAAAACGAGTTCAGGAATGAGGTTTACCGGTTCATTTTGCAAGAAACACACCACAGGAATCGGATTTGAAATCATGGAATAAAGTCGGTCATTTTTCAAATTAAAATTGGGAATTTCGCAAATGGCAAAACAACCGACGGAACTGGTATTTGTACACCACATTTTGGCATGCGCCGAAAATATAGTTTCGCATGGCGAAATAACAATTTCGTACGACCAACAACACTATAGTTTCGTTAGCAGAACTAGGTCTACGAAAGAGTAATCTCGCACGACGAAACACTAGTTTCGAACTATGAAATAATAATTTCGCATGAAACAAAATTTTTATGTTATGATTATTTTGTTATTAATAATTTTTAATATAACAAGAAAAAACTTCTCAACCCACTAGACTTGACAAGAAACAAAAGAATAATTTTAAAATAAAGCACAGAGGAAAGGATATCGGACACGCTTTTGCAAGAAATCGACTAAAGAATGAAGGATTGTCGAGATTGCTAATATGGTTGTCCATTTAAACCCATGTCGGATTCTTTTCAATGACGACTTGTAACATAACTTGGGTTTGTTTAAGAACGCTCAACAAAAGTTGGTCCCCACAGTCATTCGGAAAAGAACTCATCTCGTCATCATGGTTTATTGAATGTAATCATTGATTCTGCTTGAAATTTTATAGGATGGACATATGACAGATCATCTGACATCAATAGATGTTCAATATAAGAGCTTTAGGTCTATACTCACGTATAACAGAGAATATCATCATTTGAGCATGTGGATGAGAACTTCAGGTTTATACTCATGTATAACAGAGAAGGTCATCACTTCAGGTCAATGCTTACACACAATTTATTCGAGGCTTACAGATGAGGGAAATTTGAGAATTCAAGGTTAGACACAGACATCAGCCACTCTCAACATAGATTTTGACGAGATATGTAGCTTTTTGCAAGAGAAGATGACATAGGAATAAACCTTATCACTGAGGTTAATTGTTAGTTATGTTACATAATCACAGTCTACTTTGTTTAAGGCCACCGAGCCTACCGATATATCCTAATACAATACCTCTGTCCTCCTTCAGACACTATCCATGCTTCTTAAATCCTACACAAAAAATAAGATAAGATTACATACACAACAACATAAAGTGCAACAAAATAAAAACATAAAACAATCATTTCTATTCTCCCCTGATATTTCTATTAACGTGCAACAAAATAAATTTTCTTTTAAACTGAGACACACTTGGGGAAGTGTGGGTTTTTAAGCTTCTTAGCACATGAATTATAAAGATTTTTTTTTTAATTTTTAATGAACTCAAACACAAGACACTTATGAAATATTTAAAATTGATGCCAAAATTTGCCCTTAAAATGATATTAGACCCAACATATTGATCAATTCATAAAAACAAGGTTTATCAAAAGTTTTCGTGAAAAGATCGGCCTTTTGACTTTTGATGTCAATGGGAATAATATCTATAAAACCCTTTTTTTTAGCATCTCGGATTACATGAATTCTTGTTTTAATGTGCTTGGTGCGAGTATGATGGATTGGATTTTTTGCGATTCCAACAGCCGCTTCATCATCGTAAATGAGCGGCGCGTAAAGGAAGTTAATTCTGTAATCCATCATTTGATGTTGAATCTACAACACTTGAATGCAGCAACTTGAAGCCGCAATATACTCAGCCTCGCCCGTGGATAGAAAAACTGTTGTCTGATTTTTGTTTTGCCATTAAACATGGCAATCCCTGAGATACTGACATTCGTCGATAATAGACTTTCTATCAAGCTTACAACCTCTATAATTGTTGTGAGAGTACGCATGAAGATCAAAGTTTCCTCCCTTCAGGGATAAGGGACCCAGTCGCGGAGATCCCTTCAAGTAGCAGAAGATACGTTTAACAAATTTCTCATGGGATTCCTTTGGATTGGCTTGATATCGAGCACATTAAAACACAACAAATGTAATATCTGGATAACTCGCTGTGAGATACATGTGATAACTCACCGAAAACTCACTCGATTACTTTGCGCCAATGCAGTAGACCAGTGATGGAACACACCATGTAACACAATTTTCAGGATGAAAATTCTTTCAGCATGGGGCTAATGTGACATCCGGTAATTTTCCGTTACCAAACTACATTAGTACCGTTAGGTTGCATACACGTGTCATGAGCACACACTAGTTGTCTTTAAACGTTGGTGACTTAATAAAAATTAATAATGATAAATTAATAGTAATCTAACCAATAATATGATTATTAAGTTATGCTTATGTGTTTACGCGATTTAAATATTATTTGTGAATTTTACCTTGTAATGTGGCAACGTGTTATATATATATTTCAGGAGTTTGTTGTTAATTGAAAGATGTTTATGATTATTATTGTTGATTAATAATACTTGTATTTTGTAGTTAAAAACTCTTTTAAAGGTGTTAAAAAGACTTATTTTTATAAAATACAAAAATAATCAAAACCCTAGCCACCAAACCCCATCCCAATCGGGTGAACCTTCCCCTCCCCTTGTTCTCACAATATTGATCAAGAACAAGCAAACCCAGACAATTTTGATTGAGTTCCAAGTGGTTCCAACATGTAGCAAGCATCAAACCTTGATTTTTACGCGATTAAAGGTTAGATTTTCATGGTTTTCATTGTTCTTGATGCATGATCAACCCTAATTCAAAATTGGTGATAAAAATATGAAATCAATGATGAATCTATGTTAGTATTATTGAATTGATGTTAGATTGTCTGATAATTGCAAGTATTGATGTGGGTTATGGAGTTCTAGGTCATATTAGGTCAAAACTAGAAAGTTTTGATTTTGAACATTCAAGATTGATGAAATTGGTGTATGTTTGATGTTATTATGATGTTATTGTGTCATCTAATGATTAGATTATGATGATTCTTGCATGAATTCACGAATTTAAGCAACATTGTTCATAAGTTACTAAAAGTAATAACTTTTGTATGTGAAACTGTAATGTTTGATGATATTGGGATGTTTTGATGATAATAGATTGTTACTTATGCTATATGAATGTTAGAATGATGATGATTATACTAGAAATCTAAGAATTTACAATGTAGTTCATATCTTTCTAAAAGAAGAAACTTTTGGTTATGAAATTGATGAACTATGATGATGGGTGGTATTGAACATGCCTAGATGATAATATGAGCTTCAATTAGTATATTGTTGATGAATTCATGAATGTAATGAGTCTTTGATAGATTTTGGGATGCATTTTCCCAAAAGGTAAACTTTAATTGTATGAATTCTTGAATACCATGAATTGGGCATATTCGTAACATTAGGATCATGTCAGTATGTCCATTGTTGGTGTCTAAGGTAGTGGAATGGATTAATTGTGTTATATGGATGCTTGTTTGGTTATTTGGAGGTTTGATCACTTTTTGGGTACACATGGTAATGGATTATGTGGGTTATGATAGGATCATGCTTGGAATTGTTATAGATCATTGTTGACTATGTTGGGTGGCATAAATTTTGCTAAACAGTGTGATGATAATCTAGTTATATGATAATCTAGTTATATCATGATCTAGGTAGAACATATGGTTGACGAAGTGACATACGTAAACAACTTATATGATAACCATGTATGATGAACTACTATGCATGATTGAATGGAATTTCAACTATCATGTCACTAACAGGTCAAGTGGGTCAATGTGTCTTGTTTTTCCAAAACCTTGAGTCCATGTGTTTATAGAGCACTTAGGGTTTAATGATGATTATGTGTGCACGTACTCATGTACTTACTTGTTCTAGGTAACCTCTGAAGGTTGTCTTTCCTCTCTTTTCAAGTTAAACACATATATCATTCATGTGCATATCATGTGAGTTCAATGCCCCATTTTTATTTACCTCTCTTTTGGGGGAGAAAGCGTACTCTACTTTAGTAAAACATAGTTTGATATATACCATACAAAGCCCTCACACTTTCGGATCGTTAATTAAGGAATCTAGCGGGAAATCTTGGGTAGTACTACTGGGTCTGACAAGCCCCACCCGTGTGATAGAAAGTCAACGGGTGCAATATTGTCCTAAACTACTAATAGCAGCACGACATGGTATGTCATGGTGGGAGGCAAACGAACAAACATAGTCAGCTTCGATAGCGAAATCACTATTGTTCTTTACTAATGAAATTAGACTAGCTATCTATTCCGATACACTTGTTTATATTACATGTTACTAACGCTATTGTTTCTAATGATTACAAACTCTTGAACTCACCAACCGTTGTGTTGACACTTTAGTATGCTTTTCTCAGGTCGTATCTAGCAGCTGCCCATAGGAGCACGCATGAGTCAAGCATGCTTTATTCAAATATTGTTTTACTTTTGAATTCAACATATACTTACATACTTTAGTTTGGGCACATGTTTTTGCACCGCTTACATTTAAGTACTTTGGGTTTGAATTATTTACAAAGTGCTTTTGCAAATGTTTTAAAACTTTAAACTTTAATTGGTCTTTGAATTAAATGTTGCATATAGTGTCATTCTAAGTAACTAATGACTGGGATCCTGGTTTGTTACATGCCTCGCGGTAAAACCCCGCACGTGGATTTTGAGGGTGTGACAGATTGGTATCAGAGCCATTCGTTATAGGGAACTAGGTTGCATACACAATAGTCTACAGCCGCACACAGTTAGTTAGTTACTCGTTGCTTATCCTCTTACTGTATACTCATTGGCATACACATCATATACACTATAGTATGACATCATCATCACCTTCGTCCCCTATTTGAAACGCACTGGGACGGGTTCCTATCGTTCCTTCGTTGTCTAGGAGTTATGGTTATAGACCCTCCGTATTTACGTCTGACACGTACTTTTCGGACGAGCCGAAAATTGAGCAGGACATGACTAATCCTTACAATTGGGATTGGAATCGCACTACAGTGATTAGGGTGCTGGAAAAGGAGAATGTTACATGTAAGATCCCTACCGTGACTAGTGACACCATATTATACCCTCTACCCTGCACACCTCATAGGGTTATCGTTGCTTTGATGATCCCACATGATCAACTACAACGAGTAGCCGAGGAGAAATTTGAAAGGTTATACATATGACAGCAACACCACAACAGAGTGTACGAGAAGATGGAAGACTCATTGCTGGATATGAAAGGATGCAAGGATGGTCAGACAGGAGAGATCTAGGCTCTGCGTGGACAGGTTGCTGAGTTCACAGCTACTCTAAACATGACGAGTGATCAGCTTCATGACGCTATCATTCGTATACACAAGTTGGAAAACTAACTCGAGCCTAAGGAGGCCCCAACTGAGGAGCCTCATGAGGTACCCAAGGAAGAACCAGAAGAAGATCCGCAGGAATATTGTCCTCATGATGAAGTCCAGAAGTTAGAGGCTGAGTTCTTGACATTGAAGATTGAGGGATCTAAGATTAAGGCCTACACTATGAGGTCTCACGAGTTGGCGACTCTTTGCCCTGGAACGATCAACCCGCCGATCAAATGAATAGAGCTATACCTACGTGGTCTAGTTCCTGAAATCCAAAGTATGGTTACTACCTCCAACCGCACAATAATTCAGCAAGCAATTCGGTTGGCTCATAAGTTGATCGACCAAGCAATGGAACAAGGTAAAATGCCTAAACAGTGTATGGTGGCTAGTGTACCAGCATGGTGAGTGTACCAGACAATAAACACAAGTGGGATGGTCCAAACAATAAGGGGTCAACTTCAGGAAACAAGCAGCAGTAACAACCTCAACAACAACCGAAGAAGTTTGACAACAACCGAGGTTTCAATCAGACCGCCACTACCAACCAAGGACAAGGAGGATACGTGGGAAGGTATCCTAAGTGTAACCATTGCAACTTTCATCATAACGGTAGGTGCGATAACTTCAAATGCCAAATGTGTGGAAAGTTGGGACACACGGCGAAGGACTACCGTGGCGAGCTGATGAAAAAACCATAACAACCACAATAGAAACACCTAAGGGTTGTTTCAAGTATGGGAAAGAAGGACACTTCAAGATAAACTAACCTAATTTAAGGAAAAATGACAATGATGTGGGAAACAACAGGATAAACAACAACAACAATGAAGGGAATGGTGGAAACAATGGTGGCAATAATGGTGTAGCCAAAGGGAGAGCCTTCGTTATAGGTTCAGGTGAGGCTTTTAACAACCCTACTACTGTTACTCGCAAATTTCTTGTCAATGCTCATTTTGCTATTGTGTTATTTGACACTGGAGCCGATAGGAGCTTTATTTCCACTAAATTTAGTAGTCTTATAAATGATATGCCTTCTACCTTTAATATCCCGTTCACAAGGTTTGTAAGATAGAACTGGCCGGAAACATTGTTGACATAGATCTTATGCCCATTACACTTGGGAGCTTTGATGTGGTTGTGGGAATGGATTGACTATCCGGGAAGCAAGCAGAGGTAGTGTGTCATGAGAAGATTGTACATATCCGTCTTGAGGATGGTGAAGTTCTTTTAGTCAAGGGCAAATGGTGTGGTGCTGTGATAGGCATCATATCAATCATGAAAGCGCGGAAGATGCTACGTAGAAGTTGACTAGCTATACTTGCCTTGGTGACTGACAAACAACAAGAGAAAAGGAAGATGGAGGATATTCAATTGGTTCATGATTTTCCAGAGGTGTTTCCAGAGGACCTGCCTGGATTACCACCTCATCTCCAAGTTGAATTCCCGATTGAGTTGACTCCTTGTGCAGCCCCAGTCGCTAAAGCACCTTGTCGATTAGCACCGAATGGATTATGTCTTGTCGGTACAACTTCAGGATTTGCTGGATAAGGGCTTTATCCGACCTAGCTCATCACCTTAGGGAGCCCCCGCTCTCTTTGTTGAGACAAAAGGAAGGCCCATTTCGGATATGCATTGACTACAGGAAGTTGAACCAGGTCACAGTCAAGATCCGATATCCCTTACCTCATATTGATGATCTGTTCGATCAACTTAAGGGATCCAGCTACTATTCTAAGATTGATCTAAGATTTGGTTATCATCAATTGTGCTTCCGAAAGGAAGACATCTCGAAGATAGCATTCAGGACTCAATATGGTCATTATGAATTCTTGGTCGTGCTGTTTGGGTTGACTAATTCACCAGCGGTATTCATGGATCACATGAACCGCATGTGCAAACCCTACCTTGATTAGTTTGTTACTGTGTTTATCGATGACATATTGATCTATTCTAAGACTAAGGGGGAACACGAAGAGCTTCTATGATTGATCTTAGAACTGTTGAAGACGGAACAACTATATGCTAAATTCTCTAAGTGTGACTTCTGGATACGAGAAGTGCAATTTCTAGGTCACACTATGAATGTGAAAGGAATCCATGTAGATCCTACAAAGGTGGAAGCAATTAGGAATTGGACGGTTCCTAAGACTCCTAGTGAGATACGTCAATTTCTTGGATCGGCATGATACTATTGACGCTTCATTGAGGGATTTTCCAAGATTGCTCAACCCCTCAATGCCTTGACATATAAAGGTACAACATTTAAATAGGGAGAAAGTCAAGAATAAACCTTCTAGATATTGAAACAAAAACTTTGCATCGCACCAATACTCGCACTACCGGAAGGAACAGATGATTTCGTGGTGTACTATGATGCATCCATTCAGGGACTGGGTTGCGTCTTGATGCAACGAGACAAGGTAATAGCCTACGCCTCAAGACAACTAAAGGTACACGAGAAAAGTTATAGCACCCACGACATGGAATTGGGTGCGGTAGTTTTTGCTTTGAAGATCTGGAGACATTACTTGTATGGTACCAACTGCACTATCTACACCGATCACAAGGGTATTCAACATATCTTTGAGCAAAAAGAACTGAATATAAGGCAACGGCGTTGGGTGGAGTTACTGAATGACTATGATTACGCTATCAAGTATCATCCGGGGAAGGCAAACGTAGTTTCCGATGCACTAAGCTGGAAAGAAATAGCTAAGCCTAGGCGAGCGCGAGCTTTACAACTTACTATCAGCACTTAATTGCCTGAACAAATCAAAGAAGCACAGACAGAAGAGTTAAAAATATAAAATATTAGGTTTGAATCGTTACGTGGGATGGATAAGTAGCTTTGGGTGAAAGCTGATGGGATTCGTTATTTCATGGATAGACTTTAGGTGTCTGTCTATGGAAATCTGAGAGACTTGGTTATGAGTGAGGCACACAAGTCTAAATATTCTATACATCCTGGATCCGACAAGATGTACCATGATCTGAAGGAGCACTACTGGTTGCCTAACATGAAGGCTGATGTAGCTACATATGTGGGCAAGTGCCTGACCTGCTCGAAGGTAAAAATGGAGTATTAGAATCCATCTAGACTATTATAATAACCTAAGATTCCTATGTGGAAGTGGGAACAGATCTTAATGGATTTCATTACCAAACTACCTCGGTCTAATACTGGTTGTGACACAATATGGGTTATCGTAGACCGACTAACAAAGTCCGCTCATTTCTTTGCGATAAAGAAATGGATAAAATGGAAAGGTTGACCTGACTCTATCTAAAGGAAGTGGTCTCTCGACATGGAGTGCCAATCTTAATTATTTCTGACCGTGATGCTCGTTTTACATCGCACTTCTACCAGTCATTGCAGAAATCATTGGGTACGCAACTAGACATGAGTACTGCTTATCGTCCGCAAACCGATGGCCAAAGTGAACGTACCATACAGACATTGGAGGACATGCTACGTGCTTGTGTGATTGACGTTGGGAATAATTGGGAAGTTCACTTGCCTTTGGCAGAATTTTCCTATAACAAAAGCTACCACACTAGTATTCAAGCGGCACCGTTTGAAGCCTTGCATGGATGAAAATGTAGATCACCAATTTGTTAGGCTAAAACTGGTGATAGTCAGCTAATGGGTCCTGAATTGGTACACGAGACCACTGACAAGATTGTAGAAATAAGGAAATGTATGGCTGCAGCGCGCGACAGGCATAAAAGTTATGCTGATAAGTGAGGGAGACCTCTAGAATTTCTGGTTGGTGAGAAAGTCCTATTAAAAGCCTCACCATGGAAGGCGTGATTCGGTTTGGTAAAAGAGGAAAGATAAATCTAAGATACGTTGGACCATTTGAGATATTGGAAAGAATAGGTCCAGTGGCATATTGATTAGCCCTACTTGATTCACTGAGTGGAATCCATGATTTATTTCATGTCTCAAACTTGAAGAAGTACTTAATGGACAAAACAATGGTCGTACCACTTGAGGAAGCGCAAATAGATGAGCAATTACGCTTTATTGAGGAACCAGTCAAGGTGACTGATCGTGAGGTAAAAACACTTAAGCAAAGAAAGACACCCATAGTCAAAGTTCGTAGGAACTTGAGACATGGACCAGAATTCACGTGGGAATGTGAGGACCAAATGAAGCTTAAGTATCCTCAACTATTCGAAAAGACGATGCCAGCGGGCGAAGGTACTGATTAAATTTCGGGATAATGTGACAACTCATCCGAAACTCACTCGATTACTTTGTGCCAATGCAGTAGACCAGTGATGGAACACACCATATAATACAATTTTTGGGAAGAAAATTCTTTCAACATGGGGATATTGTGACATCCGGTAATTTTTCGTTACCAAACTCCATTAGTACCGTTAGGTCGCATACACGTGTCATGAGCACACACTAGTTGTCGTTGAACGTTGGTGACTTAATAAAAATTAATAATGATAAATTAATATTAATCTAACCAATAATAGATTATTAAGTTATGCTTATGTGTTTACGCGATTTAAATATTATTTGTGAATTTTACCTTGTAACGTGGCAACGTGTTATATATATATTTCATGAGTTTGTTGTTAATTGAAAGATGTTTATGATTATTATTGTTGATTAATAATATTTGTATTTTGTAGTTAAAAACTCTTTAAAAGGTGTTAAAAAGACTTATTTCTATAAAATACAAAGATAGGGGGTTAAGTGGGAATTATCCTAAGCTAAAACTTAACAAAAATAATCAAAACCCTAGCCCCCGAACCCCATCCCATTCAGCTGAACCTTCCCCTCCCCTTGTTCTCACGAAATTGATCAAGAACAAGCAATCCAAGTCAATTTTGATTGAGTTCCAAGTGGTTCCAACGTGGAGCAAGCATCAAACCTTGTTTTTTGTGCGATTAAATGTAAGATTTTCATTGTTCTTATTGTTCTTGATGCATGATCAACCCTAATTCGAAATTGGTGATGAAAATATGATGAATCTATGTTTGTATTGTTGAATTGATGCTAGATTGTGTGATAATTGCAAGTATTGATGTGGATTTTGGAGTTCTAGGTCATATTAGGTCAAAAGTAGAAAATTTTGATTTAGAATTTTCAAGATTCATGAAATTGGTGTATGTTTGATGTTAGTATGATGTTATTGTGTCATCTTATGATTAGATTATGATGATTCTTGCATGAATTCGTGAATTTAAACAACATTGTTCATAAGTTACTAAATGTAGTAACTTTTGTATATGAAAGTGTAATGTTTGATGATATTGGGATGTTTTGATGATAATAGGTTGTTACTTATGATATATGAATGTTAGAATGATGATTATCATGCTAGAAATCTAAAAATTTACAATGTAGTTTATATCATTCTAAAAGTAGAAACTTTTGGTTATGAAATTGATGAACTATGATGATGGGATGGTATTGAACATGTCTAGATGATAATGTGAGGTTGAATGGGTATATTCTTGATGAATTCATGAATGTAATGAGTCTTTGATAGATTTTGGGATGCACTTTCCTAAAAGGGAAACCTTAATTGTATGAATTTTTGAATAGGATGAATTGGGCATATTTGTAACGTTAGGTTTATGTTAGTATGTCCATTGTTGGTGTCTAAGGTAGTGGAATGGATTAATTGTATTATATGGATGCTTGTTTGGTTATATGGAGGTTTCATCACTTTGTGGGTACACATGGTAATGGATTATATGGGCTATGATAGGATCATGCTTGGGATTGTTATAGATCATTGTTGAGTATGTTGGGTGGCATAAATTTTGTTAAACAGTGTGATGGTAACCTAGTTATATGATAATCTAGTTATATTATGATCTAGGTAGAACAAATGGTTGATGAAGTGACATACATGTATGAAGAACTATTATGCTTAATTGAATGGAATTTCAACTATCATGTCACCAACGTGTCAACTGGGTTAATGTGTCTTGTTTTTTCAAAACCTTGAGTCCATGTGTTTATAGATCACTTAAGGTTTAATGTTGCTTCTGTGCACCAGTACTCATGTACTTGCGTTTTCTAGGTAACCTCTGAAGGTTGTCTTTCCTCTCTTTTCAACTTAAACACTTATATCATTCGTGTGACCATCAGGTGAGTTCAATGCCTCATTTTTATTTACCTCTAGCATACTCCACTTTAAACGCTTTACTTTTATAACATGTGTTTAGTAAAACATAGTGTGATATATACAATGGAAAGACCTCACACTTTCGGATCGTTAATTAAGGAATCTAGCAGGAAATATTGGGTAGTACTACTGGGTTTGACAAGCCCTACCCATGTGACCGGAAGTCAACGGGTTCAATATTGTCCTTAACTACTAACAGCGTCAAGACTTGGTATGTCGTGGCGGGAGGCAAACAAACAAACATAGTCAGCTTTGATCGCGAAATCACTATTGTTCCTTACTAATGAAATTTGACTAGCTATCTATTTCAATACATTTGTTTATATTACATTTTACTAACGCTATTGTTTCTAATGATTACAAAATCTCGAACTCACTAACCGTCGTGTTGACACTTTAGTATGCTTTTCTCAGGTCGTATCTATGAGTTGCCCATAGGAGCACGCACGAGTCAATCACGCTTTATTCAAATATTGTTTTACTTTCGAATTCAACATATGCTTACATACTTTAGTTTGAGCACGTGTTTTTGCGCAGTTTAAATTTAAGTACTTTGGGTTTGAATTATTTACAAAACGCTTCCGCAAATATTTTAAAACTTTTAATTCTGATTTGTCTTTTATTTAAACGTTGCATATAGTGTCATTCTAAGTAACTAATGACTTGGATCCTGGTTTGTCACACGCCTCGTGGTAAAACCCCACACACGGATTTTGAGGGTGTGACAATGCATTAGGGATCTGATCATAGAACGATATCAGTGAGCATCAACTGGCTTTTGAGTATCATGAGGGGTAAGGAAAGTTTGAGCAGAAAATGGATTAAGCTTGGGAGAAGCATCATGCATGTTGTACTTCGATAGGATTTCTAGAATGTATTTCTCCTGATTAATGAGAATTCCATCTAGCTTTTGTTTGACCTGTAGTACTGAGAAGAAGCACATCTCCTCTATCATACTCATTTCAAAGCGCTCTTTCATCACTTCTCCAAACTCTCTACACAGCTTCTCATTCGTTGATCCGAAGATGATACCGTCGACATATACTTGATCAATGAGCATATCTCTATTAACCTCCTTCTTAAACAAATTCATGTATATAGTTCCACGTGTGAAGCCTTTTCGTAGGAGATATTGTGTTAGGGTTTCGTACCAGATTCTAGGGGCTTGATGTAATCAATATAAGGATTTATCTAGTTTGTAAACTTTCTCAGGAAAATCTGGATCTTTGAAACCTGATAGCTGACAAACATAGATCTCTTCATCAATAGCTCCATACATGAATGCAAACTTGACTTCCATCTAAAAGACTGAAGTTTTTATGAGAGCAAGGAAAATCTGAATGGCTTTAATCAGGGTGACGAGGAAAACGCCTTAGTGTAATCAATCCTCTCCTCTTGAGTAAAGCCTTGAACAACCAGCCTTGATTTGTGTCTAATCACAACTCCATGGTCATCTGGTTTGTTCTTGAATACCCACTTTGTACTAATTGGATACTTATTTGGAGGAAGATCAACTAGTTGCCACACTTTTAGTTTTCTAAACTATTAAAGTTCTAACTGCATTGACTCAACCTAGCTTGGATGTTGAGGAGCCAGGTGACATCATTGGGAAAGATTTGAGATAGAAAGCAAGCAAAGAGACATTCATTGATTATCCCAGATTGGCTTCGAGTCCTGACACCGTCAGATATTGATCCAATAACATAATCACGTGGGAGGTCTTTTAGAGTTTTGAAGTTAGTGTTAAGGGTTGATGAATTGGTTGTCATGGGTTGTGGGGAAGATGGTTGTGAGGTGGGTGACGATAAGGTGGATGGTTGATATGAAAAAGGAGTTTGTGCCATTTTGGGTAGAAGGGATTTGATGTGCAAGTTCAAGTTCAGGTTGAGGTTGAGGTTTTGGTTATGGTTGAGGTTAAGCAGGAATAAAGAGTTGACCACTTGATGAAGAAATGTCATCATCAGGAAAGGATGGTAGATTTAGTGAATTGAAAATGGTGTGTGAATCATAGAACCAATCCGGATTAGAACCAATCCAGATCAAAACCAATGTTGGAAACATTGGACTCTTGCTAATCAACATAGAAGGATTCTTGCACTATTCTTGTTCATTTGTTGTATATTCTGTAAGCCATTTGAGTTGAAGAGTATCCGACAAAGTAACTTTGATCTGACACTACCCCAAATTGGTAATTTTGAGCTTGAGTATTCAATAATGTGCATGAGCAACCGAAAGGATGAAAGAAGTCAGTCAATGGTTTTTGCTTCTGAAACTAATCATATGGAGTGTTTCATAATAAGAACTCTATTTAGAACGTAGGAAGCATAGTTGACTGCTTCTTCCCAGTAAATAATAGGAAGTTTAGATACTATAAGAATAGTTCGAGCTACTTCAATAAGAGTACAATTCTTCCTTTCAGTAACACCGTTCTACTGAGGAGTTGAGGCTACGCTGAATTGTGTGAGAATCCCTTTGCTTGCACAGATTGAATTAAAGATCTGATTTTGAACTTCATCCCGCTATCACTTCTGATTGCCAAAACTTTCTTGTTGCGGATATTCTCAACAGTTTAAATCAGCTTCTACAATACCTCTATTGTCTCCCCTTTATGTGCTAGGAATCAAACAAAAGAATATCTAAAATAATCATCTGTAACAACAAGACAATAAGATTTCTTAGCAATACTCTTCACACTTATTGGACCGAACATATCACAATGTAATAACTCAAAAGGATTAGAAATAGAATATATTTACTTAGCCTTGTGTGATTTCTTATGTTGTTTACCTTTAGCACAAGATATACACTTTTAAATTACAGAAAAATCCTTTTGAGGTAAACCTCTGACAAGATTATTTTTACCGACTTTGTTATGTTCTTAAAATTCACATGGCCTAAACATCTATGCCAAAGAAATGACTTAGATGGGGAGGCTTTTGAAAAGAGACAAGTCATGGTGGAGGTTGATTCTTTGGAGATCATATCAAGAAGATGTTTTTCATTTTTCCATGGAGATCATATCAAGAAGATGTTTTTCGTTTTTCCTTGGAGCTCACATGATTACCAAATCATCTGAAACTAAAAATTCCGGGTTAAGAAACAAACATTCGTTAGATTTATAAAGCCCAAGAATATTATTGTCATAAATTTATGACACGCTTAGAAGATTGAATGCTAATTCAGGCATGAAATTTACCTTTTCCGAGGTTAATAACCACTGGATACCTCACATTGACCTATCATTTTCCCACCCTTTTTATCACTTGCAAAGGAAACAATCCTCCATTTATTATCCGTTAATTGGTAAGAATGTCCTTCAATCCGGTCATATGCCTTGAACATCCACTATGTACGTGCCAAGTGCTGTTGATAGTACTTCTCGAATGTTCCTGGAAAATGAATTAAAGAAATTCATTTAGGCACGTGGAACCAAACCTTAACTAGTTAGGTTCTGGGAGAATATGAATTTGTACAAAAGAAACTATCAACAAAATGTTTTATTCTATTTCCTAACGAACGGTTATCTACATTTCTATTTACAACCTCTGGACCATGCTAGACATTGTGATCATCTTTTCCGTACTTGAAACAATGAGATTTTAGGCCTTTTCCTTTATCTTTTTCAATTGGAATATTATCCATAATAATCTCTTCCTCACAGTCAGACATAAGAGAGTCGTAATCACTTTAAGTGACATACACTTCCTGTTATTTGGTTTTTGAGTCAAATGATTTGTCATGATTTACGGATTCTCTTATCTTTGAAATTTTACAATCATGTGAGGATGTTGTTTCACTTGGAGGAGATATCCGAATAGGATAAAAGTGGGAATGGGAAGAGAAATGAATTTTTCAAAACAGTTTGATTTTGAAGAATTCTTATCGCCTTTGCTGAGAACACTAACTTTTTCATTAATGCTTAAAACATCAAATTCATTTGATTTAAACATTGAGGGTAAATCATTGAGGAATAAGAACAACTGGAATGAAAACTATCAAGACTACAATCTATGCTACTAGAACAATTATCTGCAAAAGACTTTTCCATCATCACTCTTCTCATTCTTTTCAGAAACATCCACCATACTGGCCATCACCACACTCTCCTCCTTTCCATAAGCATACTTCAAACATATTTTTCTTCACATTCCTTGTTTCTTCCTGATTCATTCTTCACCACCTCTACGATCTCGCTACCAGGGCATGATTGATTTCTTCTTCAGTCTCAGCTAACTCAACACTCCAGTCGAAGTTAGTTACCTGAGTTGTTTCCTTCTTCTTATTGTTTTCTTCTTTATCATCAATCAAAATGACCTCATTAACTCCCATTCCAGGTTCATCTATGATAGGAGATGGATATTCACTCTTAAAATGCCCAAGAGGTTTGCAGTTGAAGCACCTCAGCTTTGATTTGTCCAATCCAACCTTTGTATTCTGATTTCCAAAATTCTTCATTCCTGTTCTCTCCATGAATTTTCTTGCCCTTAAAGTGATCATATCCATCTACCATTGAAGATCAACTTCCTCCAGATCATCAGGATCCACCTGATACATATCTTATGGAGTCATTCCTCTTCCCTTTAGTTCACCAGCCACCAATGCTTCATAACTATATTTGAAGAGACCGAATAGAGCCATACTCTCTGATGGAAACTAAGGAAGATTTGGCTATTTTAATGTAGTTCCACTCCCTGTAGTTTTGCCAGAAATGCTCATCATACCACCATAAGCTAAAATGTGCTTTGATGAATCAGAACTAGGTGAAAAAAGAGCATCATTATGTGAGTAAGCTTGATATGGAAGCATTGCTTGATTGTATTCTCATCGTTTCAGGTCTAACTTAAAGGATTTCAACTTGTTGATAATGTCCATAAGTTTGTAATCTAGAAATCACCTTTCTTGACTTAACATTCTCACTTGAAAACCTCACTGTGGTGGAAGATAATCCAATAGCTTCATGACTTGCTTGTTGTTTGACAGCTTCTCATCATACTTCTTCAGTGTGCTTGTAACGGATAGAAAACAATTGGTGAGATCAGTGAGACTCTCATTTTTGTGTCCAAAAAAAGAGTTGAATTCCTTTTCAGCTTGAGAAGCTTTATCCTTGACCAGTTCCTCATTGCCATCATAGAATTCACACAATGCATTGCACTTTTATACTCACCAAATATGTTGTAGATTTCTACTGATAAGCACAAGGTCAGAATGCCGAATGCCTTTTGATCCCGATCAATCAGGTTAATGTCTTTCTTAGAGTATTTTGTCGGATCTACAATCTGTATGGTCATATTGTCTTCTATTGAAACAGGCATATGAGGTCCTTTCAGAATTGACTCCCATTGAGTGTGATCGGTGTATAGGAAGAAGGCTATAAACATCTTTTACAATCATCTAAGTTGCCGCCATTGGTTAGCTTAGGAGGTCTGTTTAGTGCCGCATCTTAAGATCAGCAAGAGTAAGACTCGTCATCTTTGAACTTTCATTAATTCAAAGAACTAGAAGTTTCACACAAGAAAGTGTAGTTTTGCATAGGAAACAGTAGTTTCACAAGTGGTAGTTTCGCACATAGAAATTAGTTTTGCAACTAGTTTCGGCCGTAGTTTTGGCAACAGTTTAGGCCGAAACTATTGAACTTTCATTCAAAGAAGAGGAAAGATAGTTTCTCAAGGAAACTAATCAGAATGAAGAACCTTCATTCTAGATTAGCATAGGAATCAAAAATCACCAAAGATCTATAGTTTCGCATTATAGTTTCACAGAAAGAACTCCAGCTCGCATGATGAATTTGAAAAAAAAACCACCCTTTTTGCAAAAAAGACCCAAAAATCACCAAATCTCACTCAAATCATAACCAATTTGAGATATGATGATTTTATAAGTTTTCCAAGCTTACACCGCACTTTCCTAAATCAACTTCTATGGAAGGCACATGTAAAATAGCTCCGAAATGATTGAAAAAATGAATATGTCAAAACTACCCAAAAACACAAACAATCAAGAGCACAAAGGCTCAGATGCCAAATTGTAGGTCTAACAGATCGATTGAACGTGCTTTCGATCAATATTTAACATTGAAATCCTCAAGATATCACTAATTCTAATATCTTGTGGACAAAGTAATGATGAGATATGAACATAAATCAACCATGAAACCCATTTACAAGAGAATTAATTAAGAATAAGAAGGACAATGCTCAAATATGTGAAATGTAAGCTCCTAGCAATACACAAACAAGTAATGAACCCAAAAATGTAATAATCAATAAAGTTACAAGACTTACATAATATAGAACAAAGAAACATATATATACAAGACCTAGTTTCTGTTACAGTTTTGCAGTACTGTGAAACACATATAGACCTAGTTTCGCATATAGTTTTGCATATTACAAAACTGTATGCACCATGGCATGAGAAACTACCAGGCAAAACTTTCACATGCAGTTTCGCATGCCACAGAATACAAAATAAGACAAAATTAAAGTAGACCCTAATACATTAATATCTAAGCTATAATAAAATATACCTAAACAAAAACAAACGGCAAGGTGAATACCATCCTATTCTTGATCATCAAAAGTCATTTCTACATTCTTCGGCATGATTTGATAAATAAAGCAAGTATACAAGCATGTATTGACTGCTCTTGGTTGACTTCGAGTATGGACGCCTTGTTATAATAGACCAATGATTGCTTCAGTTGGATGATCCTTATGTATTCCCAACTGAGGAATAAGATCTTTAGAAATAACTTCATCTAAATTAGGCAAGTGACCTATAGGTGCTTTAACAATATTTCCTCTTTCTTGAAATGGAACATGAATTGTATCAATAGGAACATCCTTGAGTAGAAGAAGAACTTGGCTCAGAATCCTATGGAGCTTGTTTAATTACTGAATCAACCGAAGTCAATTTAGGTTTTGAAACTTCCATTCAGATCAGAATCAGATGGCTAAACAACTGATATTATGGAAAAAGAAGTTAAGTCTAAAGATAGTCCTTTAGTCGAGAATGAAATAGATGTAATTTCATTAGACAATGCATCTTGAATGGATGATGTCAAAGGTTGAGTAGATGCAAACACAACAAAAGATCGATTAAAAGTATCAAATAATAAGGCATAATCATATACCCAAGAAGGAGCAGATCTTGCATTTGTTTTGTTAGATTCGTGACAAATAATGAGGCATAATGAAATGGCTCAATAATTTGTTTTATTTTTTTATCATAAAACCTATATGCTACTTTCTCAGCTGAATATCCAACAAACTAACACTCATATGCATTTTCATCAAAATTTGATTTTGAATAAGATGTGCATACCAAAGTACAAAAACATTCAAATGTCTTAAAGTAATTGAATTTGGGTTTATGCTTAAAAAATATTTAATAAGGAGTTATGTTGTCTTGTTTATTTACTATGACACGATCCTAAACGTAACATGTAGTGTTAACAACTTCTGTCCAAAAGAATGAAGGTAATTTTCTTGCTGATAGCATTGTTCGAGCTGTTTCAATCAAAGTTCTGTTTCATCATTCAGCAACACCATTTTGTTATGGAGTTCATACAGAACTAAATTATCCCGCTATCCCCTTTGAATCACAAATTCATTATGATTGAATAAGTTTGTTCCATTATTACTTCTCATACACTTGATTGATTCGATTTTGGTGTTTCATCTTTCGTTGGTAAAAAAAACCAAGTAAATCTAGAAAAATAATTAGTAATTACCAAAAAATATGCAGGACATCCCAAACTCAAAACACTTACAGAACCAAACAAATTTATGTGTAACAATTTAAATATTTATTTGATTTTGGTGCGAGAGCCTAGTTTATCTAGAAGTTTATGTTGTTTGCCTTTCAAATATGAAAGATAGTATTGATAAGTTGAAATTCTTTCAATGGAAGGCCTAAAACATGATTTCTAATTAACCAACTTCTTCATATTCTTAATATTACATGGCCAATATGACAATGTCATAACATTGAATTACTCTCTGAAGCTTTTTATAACAAACAAATCGTTGTTACAAATGAATATGAAACATTCATATCTAAAAAGTATGCGTCTTTGTCTCTCGGAGTTCTCAATAAAATCACTCATCAAGAATTATAACATCAGCTTTTAGAATAAGACATTCTTTATCAGTGAAGTGCGTTGACTATTGTTTGTCTTAAATTTGAGAAACACTTAACTATTGTGTTTTAATTCTTCAAAAAAAACTAACATCTTCAAAACTTAACACACCATTTGACACTGTATCTTTTTTTGCAATTTTACCTCTTCTATCACCAGCAAAAATAACTTACCTCTATTATAAGGTTAAAAGTTGTTTAACAATGATATGTTAAAAGTCATGTGCCTAGAACAGCCGCTATTAACATGTCATATATTAATGATGACTTGACTTCGTTGTTCCTGCAGGTGTGAATGAATGCATGACCGGTTAAAGGATGGTCAATACAGTCAGTCTCATAACGAGGATAGTGTTAGAACACTTAACAGTTCCAATAGGAAACTAGATTTAAGAACAAGATGCAAAAATTACAAGTAAACAATGAGACAAAACTCAAGAACAATATGTATGGTTTTCAAGAATGATGTACATTAATCTCAAGTTCTTTTACAAGAGTTACAATGCATAAGTTAAATAAAATACAAGACCTGAAGATACTTTATACTACATCCTACAACCAGCTATACTTGGAAAGCCAGTTGGAACATTGAAAGAAAACAAAATCAATGTAGAGTCAAAAGGCAGATTTCCTTTTGACTAGTGACTATGACATGCCATAGCACACATCCTAATATATTACAAAAAGGATAAAGTACATAAAGTAGAAAGTTACAGACTCAAGACCTCAATGCATAGTTGTAAAAACATGGACCATTTAACCAACTAATGCAAGTTGGTAAGTCTTTAGAGTTGCAGTGGAAAGTGGGTCAACTTTATGCAAAAGTACATCCAAGAAAAGCTTGTTTTCCTCTGTCTTCGAAAGACATTAGTCTTCACTTCATTTCGCTTTGGAAGGACTTTGTCTTTGAAGCTTCGGAAGACTTCATCTTTTTGCTTTGGAAGATTTGGTCTTTGGCTTCAGAAGATTTTACACTTAGAGTATTTTCTGAGTATAGTTTAAATATTCTAAAGAAACTCTTACATTTTACTGAGTGCATGCATGCAGGAAGCTTTTGGTTGCTTTGGTTCTATCAGCCTTTATATAAAACCTTGCCAACTCCCCCTAGGCTGATGCTACCAAAACAGAGAAGCTTGTTCAGTAGTTGACTGTCCTCATTAGGATAAAGACCATTCCCTTCTTTATCATTTGGTCAGGATCCTTTAGACTCTCATAGTATCTTCTCATGTCATGGAGATCATGTAGAGGTAGATCAAGCATGTCTCGCCAAAAGTACACATTTGACCACCTTGATCTCTGATGACATACTATATGTCTAGATTAGTAGCAAAGGTCAAGACAAGATGGGTCTTCTAGCTATAAGAGGCTGTACCTGAGTAGGAGTTGGTGAGTAGCCTCTTATTGCACTTCCTCAGGATGCTCTAACTCATCCTGTGGTCTGGATGTGGATGCTTTTTTCTTCTTAGATACTCTCTTCATGGATATCCTTTTCTTCCTCTTTTGAGTGTTTAACTAAGAAGGCTGGTCTTGAATATCAGGTTGTTCTGTTGTGCCTCTCTTAATTAGGACCTCTTCCCTCACAAGTTTAGTAGGAGAAGGAGTAGAACCCTACTGTGGAATAGAAGATGAGATTGGCTAAGATGCAGCTAAAGGTCTGGTTGTGTTGTCTGTGTTGGTTCAACCTTAACCTCTACCTCAGGAAGAGCTTGGCTTGGTGGAGAATGCAAGTCCACAAGCTCTCTCTTTTTTAATCTTTTGCTTGATCACTTTAATGTCCTCATCAATAGTAAATAGAGACATTGGACCAAGCCTCTTTCCAAAGAATCCATACAGCTTCAAGAAGCTCATCATCCTCTGTCTATCAGCAGACTTCTTTTGACTCTTTTGGATGATGGCTCTTGACTTTGCAGCTTCTTCCATCATCTTTCTCTTAGCAGCCTTTTATTCATTGATGAACTGTTGTTCCAGCTACTTAAGATATTCAAATTCAACATATTCATATGAGAGGGGAAGATGTGTAGATGCTTGATAGAGGCCTATGGCACTCAGGTAGTCGATCATGTTTTATCTGTCAGCCTCATTGTCTACCTGAGGTTATTCAGTTGCCACAGCCTCTCTCTTGGGGCTTTCATGAATTAGGGAGAGAGTAGGAGCATGTTTGCACAGCCTCTTTTGCCTTCTTTCTTTGTCACTCTCTCCCCTTAGCTTCATCTTCCACTATCTTTCCTCCTCCTTAATCTCCTCAGAGGTCATTTTCCTCTTCCCTTTGTCACTCACAGGCCTTGGTAACTTAGGATGGAGAGAGTTTTTGCCTTCATTGCTTGGTTCATCAGTCAAGCTTTGGCCAGAGAGAGGTTGTGAAGAACCTTCACCAATTGGTGCCTCACTGACGGTAAAGGATGTTGAAGTAGTTGTTTCTATGGCAATGCTCACATGTTCTATCACAGGGCCTTCAGTCAAGGTTTCCCCTTCGAAGCTAATCTTGGGGTCCACCTCAACATCCAGTTGACCAATGACATTGCCTGTTTGCATTTGTCATCTTCTTTGGCTGAATTTTTCAACAATCCTGTCATGAATTCTTTCAACAATATGGCAACTTGCCTATCTTGAGTTTGGTTGACAAGTGGCATATTGACTAAATAAAGACTATCATAGAAGTTGTTGGACCAAAAGAACCAATGAGCCAAGATCAGGAAAACCTCTAAGTCCCACATGTCATCACAACAACTGCTAAAGACCTTCATCAGCAGTTTGACAAAGTCTGAAGAATCAACAGCTGAAGATCAAAGTCTGAAGTACAACAGCTGAAGATCCGAAGTACTGAAGACTTCAAGTACTGAAGGTCAACAACTGAAGAACTGAAGATCTGAAGAACAACAACTGATGCACAAAGTGTGAAGACCAAAAGACTGAAGACATCAGCTGATGACATCTACTGAAGTCATCAGCTGATGAAACATCTAAAGACCAGCGTCTGAAGACAAGTGCTGAAGCCTCAGAATTTTTCACAACAGCTGAAGAAGTCTTCTTCAGTTGTTGTGATGGTTTTTTCCTTTCAGTAGTTTTGTTTTTCCTTTCCAGTAGTTTGTACAACAGCTGAAGAGTCTGTTCTTCAGCTGTTATAGTTCAGTAGTTATAAACGACTGAAGAGATTGTTCTTCAGTCGTTGTAGGCTTTCAGTAGTTTCCTTTTGTCAGTACTTGTAATAGGTAGACATTTTGTAAGAAGATGTCAGCTGTTGACATCTTCAG
>BJCO01508042.1:0-11169 GCA_018326465.1 Flaveria floridana | reverse complement strand
CAACCCAAATAATAAACATAAACATTACAACCTAATTGAATGAATAAAACAACCATTCCAATCATCCAAATAACATAAGGCCAAAGGCTAGGTTATGCGCACTAATAACCAATCATCATATCATCCAAAACTGTAATGAAACCCCACTAAAAAACATGAAATCATTAGAATTAAGACTTATTGAGTCTTGCATGAAACAAGACAAAATGTATGTTCCCAAGGCCCTTGGGCGGCCGAGATTTTGGTTGTTCAAATCGGTTTCCCACCCATTTGATATTTTATAAAAACACACTCTTTAAATCATTAGAATTATAAAATTAAAGCTATATTTAATTTTATAACATAACACATTTATATATGTCATTATTTAACCATCTTACATAATGAAACAAATAAATATCTCATAAACAAATTATCCATATAATGTTGTTCTATCACAAAAGTAATATTTTAGAAAACCAATTTTCTAAATATTTAATATATGATCTTATCAATAAATAAATGTTTGTTGGTGTTTGTATAGCTTGTTATTGGGTATGACCTGACTTGGATCATAACGTACTAAACACATCAATCTTGTATGTGTCTTGGGCATATAAGATCCTACAATTACAATCCGCACAAGCATATGCGGAAACTATTTCGATGATGATGTAGGTTGTTGGGTTGATGATGGTTGTCGAATGGTTGACGACTGTTGAGAGAAAGGTGACTGGAGGTACGTAACAGGGAGCGGGAGTGCCGGGGACTAGTGCTCGGTAAGGAGATCGATGGTAGCACAAGCCTTTGGTGATGGGAATGGCTGCCGTGAGGTAGGGTTATGATTTGAAGAACAATCAATTGGGGAGTTGGTTATTAGAAAGATTCATGCTTTCTAACTTGTCATCCTAAGTACCTCCACTTAATCTACATTTCATTTTAAGTAGATTAAGTTTAGTTAGTAAGGGTTAGTCTTAAGTTTAGTTAGTAAGGGCTAGTTAAGACTAACTAATCATAATAATAATAATAACTATCATAATGAGAATAGTAATAATTACTATTTATATTTATTTAAATTTGATTTAATAGTCTCAAATAACGGAAGAAGTTTTAGGTAAAAGAAATGATGTTAACCTGAAAACACTGGGTGTCACAGTAAGTATGTCAATGCCTTATGTCACACCCCAGGCCTAAGGAGGGTAGGACGTTATAGACTAGTAACATACATAGCAGCGGAAACAAACGATCACAAGAGCGCACAAGGAGAGAAATAAAATGGCATTACAAGTTTAAAGTTAAACCGGGCAGTAACAGTCTAGCCCGTCACACAAATTACAAATTCATTACATAAACCCATGTGTTTTATCAATCATAATCCAAATTGTTCAAATGTTTCGTAGTCATGTAATGCCAAGGGATGTCAAATTCTAAGTCATCCGAGTCCGATTCACCAATCCAGCCAGATCCATTAGGGGTTACCTGAAACATGCTCAAAAAGATTTTATGTCAACTAAAAAGTTGGTGAATTCAAGAGCTTAAAGTTAAAAAACAAAAGGACTTTTCAAAGTCCATAAGTTAGTTTAAAATCAAAGTATCAGCGTTGTGGGGTCACAATCAACACTGCACTCAGTCCCGGTTAGCCTCTTCTAAATTTGTATTTAAACTGTTAACCTTAAAGGAAACTGAGCCTCAAACTGAGTACCATACCTGTTACATGACACAAATGATTCCTCAGGATCTCTGTGGGGTACCCTTCCTGTCCGGAAGCCACTATATGTGGGGGATTCCCCAAGTAGATCTACCCATATAGGACAAGCGGTTCACACAAGAATTAATGATTGTGATACAATAAAGGGCAGGTTCTAGCAATTACCACAACTTATAAGCTTCATACCATAGCATTTTAATAAATTCAGTTCAATAAAGCATGTTCCATCCCAAATCAACAAAATGTAATTTGAACTTATATGTATTGAAATGTATTAAATTAATGAAAATAAATGTCAAGTTATGTGAAATGCTATGATGTTTATTAAACTTTGCGATGTTGATCATTCTATCTTGCAGATAAATCTTACCAGTTGATGAATATGATGTTGCACCACTCCAGAAAATCAAGACACACTTTACTATGATTCTTGATTTGCAGGGGATTGTCAAGAGATCAGTAAGTTATGCACCAGAAGAGGGGGAGATCATTCATGACTTATCAGATGAACAACTTACAAAGATGTTCAGACTAAACCCTGATGAGATCGTCAAAGATGCACTAGAAGTTGATGTTATCAGCGATGAAGAATTGCATGGTGTAGATAAGGTGGTAATAGAGGATGTCACATCTGATTATTATCCACAGTACACTAATGATGATGGAGAAGACTTACCTAATTTAGGTGAGATGTTTGATAGTGAAACATTCAACAAGATAAATGAGAAGGTCACTGAGAAAGAATCGACTGAGAAGACAGATCAAGCCGATGATGCGGATGTGGAGCGGAGAAAAGCTGAGTGGGCTGCATGTCTGGCTGAGATGAGAAACCAATGTGAACCTCCAAAACAGAATGCCTACACGAAGTTGTATAAATTTAGAAGGCATCAGAAGGTGTCAGGGAAAATAATCAGCTGGGCTTATTTTGAGGACTTAAACGTTTATGCTGTCAAAAGAGAGAAGGGGATCGAGTACTACAGACATCCTCATGATCTGAAGACTCTTCTAGGTTTTAAGCTGAATAGACTATCATGTTTAAATCTACTGTATACAAACTCAAGACAGATTTCTAGATGGTTTGAAAGGGCCTTGGAGAAGGAATATTACACGAAGTGGGTGAACTTCAAACCTCAGCAACCGAGGAGGTATCTAAGCAAAACAGAAATAGATCAGATTTTAAGAAGACCGAAGGTAGTTCTGATGTTGAGACCTCCTAGGACCATGACTAAGATTCCATTAAGGAAAATGCCACAGGACTTCACGCCTTACTTTAAATGGTGGTATTATGACTAGAGGACAGGTGAAGCCGTTATTTTACTGAATCCGAAAGGAAAGATTGAGACGATCAGGGTGTTTGACCCGATGTGGCTTACCAACTTTTCAGAAGATGTTGTCTACATGTTATACAAGTGGTCATTATTCTATGATACTCTGGATATAGTGCAAGCTCTACAATTCCAGCATGTAATCAGACTGTGCTTCGTATTCGAGATCCATGCTGTGTCACAAAGGAAGAAAAATTCAAGAAGTTTGCTGAGTTTTGAAAGAACGTTAGGCAATAGAGTGATCTAGGTCCAAAGGGGAGTTTGTTGATACACGATGAACCTAGTTCTTTGTACTTAAATATCTAAATCTTTCATTCTTACATATGTGTAATACAAGAGTATTTTAGTAATATGATATGTGTTTGAATGTCTATTTACTATTGAATGTGTCTTATTCTTATATCGTTTATCAATACATGCTTGAATGAATATTATATATGGGTTTGTAGCAGTTATTCAGAATTCAGAGTTGATAATGATTCAGGAATGTGTTTGCCTTAGTCTTATGGTTATTCATGCTAATGGACCATGCTTATGGACCAGTCATATGACTAAACCAGGTGATTGGCTCAGTCGTGGCTAATGGACCATGCTTATGGACCAGTCACATGACTAAACCAGGTGATTGGATCAGTCACACGACTGAGTCTTGAGACTGGCTCAGTCGTACGATTGAAGCAATCGTATAGTTCAGTTGTGCGTATGATCGAATCGTATGGCTCAATTGCATGACTGAATCATGCTAATGGCTCAGTCGTACGACTGTACACTGCAATCTATAAATACCACGTAATTCATGGAAAAACGTTACTTTGAATTATTTCATACCCTAGCCGTCTAGAGAGCTCTATCACGTCCATCCAAGTTCATAGTTCGTCCTGGATCGTTTTCTACTCATTATTAACTTTGTTCTATTATTAGATTGATCCGGGTTTACGTTCTCACTGATTGGATCACCAATCAAATAGTATTCCACACTATTTGATTAGGTTTCATGTTGAATCAGTTAGTACTCCGTACGTATACAGTCCTAACATATAGATCTTTCCAAGTACTATGAAACTAATGATCATGAAGATTAACATCAAACAATGGATTTTCAAAACCCTAGGTCTATCGCAAGAACAGGGGATCACTGTACTTAAGATGTCAACCTCAAAACCAAAGTTTCAATGTTGAAGGACACTCAAAACAGTAAGTTATCATCAAAATCGAAGATATGACACAATAAAATTGTTTATGCATTGAAAAATCAAGTTAGGTCAGATTTCTATGGAACAGTACCCCAAACTCCTCAATTTTGACCAAACAAAGTCATAATAGAAATAGTCAACTTGATTTCATCAATATAATTTGAATAGTGTTGTCAAAGTACAAACTCATATATCTCTTATACAGAGGTCAATGGCTAATCTCACATGGAGTAAACTTCACAATGTTAGTGGATATCTTGACGCTGATGTTAATGAAGCACAAGGACTTAGAGACATAATGAGATTTATATCTACCACTAGATTTGCTTATTCCATCACTGTGAGACATGTCATTTATGAGAACTTCATAAAATCTTTCTGGAGTAGTGCTGAAGTTGAAGAGATAGATGGTATCAAAACCTTATCATGAAGAATTACCAATGATCACACCCTTTCTAGCACTGAACAAACTGTGAGATAGTGTCTATAGTTTGGTGTTGATGCTAACACCCCTCTAGAACTTGAAGATGAGGAGATCATGACCTTCTTTTTCAACATTGGGTATGAAGAAGGATATGAGGGAAAACAGATAGTTAAAGGGTTGGTGGATGTACAATGGAGATTCTTGATACATATATTCCAACACTATCTATCCAAAAGAAAGATAGGATGGAATAACATCCCTGTAATTACATATTCTTTTATATGTGCTCCGTGCATAAAGAGGCCACTCAACATGTCAGCATATGTCTTCAATGTCCTGATGTCTAACATTCAAGAGGGAAGAAGGCATATGTTTCTCATGTATCCAAGATTCTTGCAATGTCTTATTAATGAAGCCTTTCCCTAACTGGTACTAGTAGGACCTGTCATGGACATTTGACATTACAATGCCAAGTCCTATAAGTACATCAAGAAAAGGGACCTAAGGAATTTTATAGTGGAACTTTCTTTCCATTACTTCTTTGGATGTTAGAGCAGATCAATCAAGAAGAAGTCATAGAAGAATAAGTAGAACAAGAAGATATAGCTCATGAAGAAGAAGAACAAGCTGCTCCTGATCAACAACATATTAATGAGCATGCTAAAGAAGCACAAGATGAACAAAGGCATGTGTCACCATATGTTGATGTAGTGGGTGATCCTCACACAGGACCCTATGTTAAAGAAGCAGAAATTTCAGACCACCTCCTATCCATTCTCCTCCTATGTCTCAAGCTCACTTTTCTCCACCTCACAGATCTCCTGCCACTGCTGAATCTATAGAGTCTAGTGAATCCAGTAGATCTTCAGATGAATCCGAATCATCTCCGGATGAGGAGGATCATACCATGAGAATGCCTGTGAAACAAGCTCTATCTGAGGCTGGTCCTTCTAAAAGCTATGCAGAATCAGGAACCAACAAACCTGATGAGAAGGATGAAATGATCACAGAACTGTTATTGAAACTTGCAAGGATGGAAAAGTTTCTTAATAGAAGATCTGGTAAAATACAAGATAGGATTCTAGAGCTGGCTGAGAAAGAAAAGGAGATAAAATAACTCAAAGAAAAACATGAGTCTAAAAAGGGTGAGAAAGATAAATAAATAGATCAACTCAAGGCTGCCCTCAAACAAGCTAAGGATGAAATCAGTGGGCATGTTGATACTATGACTTTACAGACACTTGCCTTAGAGGAGCAGGAAAGCTTGATTGAAAGTCAAACTGATCTCATAGATGATCTTAGTAGACAAAATGAGACTCTGAAAAAAGGATCTCAGAACTGGAGATGTTGATTAAGATCAAAGAAGAGCTAGCAGAAGAACAAGAAATTATAGATGATGAACCGGAAAAGGAAAAAGATCCAAGTCAAGCCATGGTAGTCTACTTAAGTGAACAGTCTGAAGAAACTCTTGAGCAAGACTCTGAGCTTAGAGACTTAATCAAAGAGCTAGACAACTATTCTACTGAGAGAATTCACCATTGATGATGAGTTTGGGGAGTTTATGAGAGACCCACTACCTCTAGTAGAACACATAATGGTGATTCCTCAATCTCTAGTGCCTTTAGAAAGAGAGCTGAGCATGCAGATTGTCCCTACAGTCACCCTATCAGAAGTTTTAAAAAGAACTCATGAGAAAGCTATGTGAAGAATTAAAAGAAAAAGATGAAGTTGTTGAAAAAGAAGGAGAAGAACAACCACAACCAGTAGGTGAAACCTCTATGCCATCCTCATCCAGACTATATGTACACACCTATTCAAGAAAAAGGAAGTACTTGTCTAAAAAGGCTAAGGTAAAACGACCTATGGAGGAATAGGAGCCTGTAAACAAGAAACAAAAAGATGACCTAAGAAGTTTAGCTGCGATTGCTGAATTTTTGGAAGAACAGGAACGAGCTAAGGCATAAATCAAAGAGATGATAGACATTATAGATTTGGAGGAAGGAGAAATTGAAGGAGGTTACTAGGTTGATGAACCTTTGATTAAAGATAGTCCAATGAAGGTGAAATCTTCAGTAGAAGAAATGGTAGAGAAGGCACAAACTGATGATAGAATGATCAAAGCCATGTTTCTGATCAATCATGGTTATGATACTGATGAAGGATTCTGGATGACTTATGAGGCAATGGTAGAAGAAGTAACAAAGATGAATCAACTTCTTGATCCTACTCATGTGACTGAGAATGAGAGAAGAACAGTCAAGTCTCCTGTCACATTCACCACTCCACACACCTGACAGTCTGAAGCTCCTCAAGCTCCATATCCTGATCCTTATACCATGACTGATAGGGAAATGAAGGATTACCTCTCTAAACAAGGATACACAAAAAGAAGACTGGGTAATATGAAGACAAACTCCCTTAGAGATGCAATCATCCAAATGATAAATGAAAAGAAAGATAAGATGAAAAAGATCGAAGAAGAGGCTGCATGGAGAAAACCCAGATCTAGAGTGTCTGCCCAAAATGTCCAGCTCACAACCAAAGACCATGATGTCTTGGCACCCATCTTCAATGGAAATCCTGAATGATTCATTGAACCCATTCAATTGAATCTTTAATAGGGGTTGACCACTTCAGAGATGATACAGGGTGTGTCTGCTCCAGAGGGAAAGATTGATCTTAAAATCATTACCTGGAATTATGATAGCGACTGGAATATGTTTATGATCAAAAGGATCTCAGGGTTGGTTCAATTCTTCACAGAGTACTCTGCTTTGGTGAACTCCCTAAAAATTCATGATCTGAAGGAACTGGCAGATTTTGAACTGATCAATCATAATGCCATGTACAGGGGATATGAGTTTGAAGAGATTTTGAAGATCTTCAAAAGAACAAAGAACTTTAACTCACTCAAAGCCATATGCTTGAGGAAAGACAAAACTTTCTAGAATCCCTTGGATAAGAAAAGAAGAACCAAGAGGACTAAATAGTTGGTATTTCCTGAAGTGAATATAAAACCAATTGATTCTTTAAAGAGGAAGATGGTCGCTAGAGCCCATAATTCAATACCAATCTCCAATGTCTACTATGATGAAAAGACATACGAGATGGTAATTGAGAGGAGGTGGAGAGGAAAAGAAGGAATAGAAATCCATCTGTTTAGTGGATATGAAGTTAGACTGCTTAATGAATCTTATATCCACTACATCTTCTCAAGCCATTTTAGGGAAATCAACAACAAGCTTGGAGAAGCTGACATGTATTTCCTCCTGAAATGTATCCAAATTTTGAAGATGGCCTATGACAGGATTAAACATAAAAGAGAACAAAGAAAGAAGAAGAAGACTCCTCTCAACCTGGGAAGTATTATGAAACTTGAGGTAGATGCTGATGGCTCTCTCCTAATTCACAGAGTTCGTTTATCCACAGTTGGTGTGTGGGAACTAGTGTCTCTGAGGAAGACGCCAATTGAAGCCATTTATACCATGAGCCAAATGAAGATACATGTTCTGAGTAGAGAAAGGATGAAAGAAGCTAAAGACTTTTCAAACATGATCAAGGTTATCCTGAACCCACCTCTCCCAGACCCAGGTACAACTCGTCCATCACCAGTCCAAGCACCAGCAAAAGACCTAGCAGAATCTTCACAACCTCAACCACCATCAAACCCTTGAAGTACTCAGGGTATATAATCCTTAGGGGGAGTATTGTTGGACCTTAAAAGGATCATACATTCCAATTCAAGTGGTGGTTGATGGTTTTTCTGTTGGTAACATCCCACAAGTCCATGAAGATATGCGGATGAAAATCAGAAGACAAGTCTTGGCTATCCGCATTTGTATATGCGGATGACCAAAGGACAAAAGTTGACAAGTATTTGTTCTTCCGCATATACAAATGCATCAGACAGAAGAAATACGGTTAAGCAATTGTTCTTTTGCATTAACCAATACGGATACAGAATGAAATGCTGACAAGTGTTTGTTCATCCGCATTTGACAATGCTGATGACCAAACACTTAATGCTGAAGACAATCAAGAATTGCAGATGAAGCCCAAGACATTCATATTAATTAATGCGGATGTTCAACCACAAATGCTGATGAAGACTTTTGTACTTAGACTAGTATTTGATATAGTTATAAAGGGTATTTTAGTCTTTTTATGCAGGCTTTATGTCAGCCTATAAATAGAAAAGAATATACAACATATGTAAGTTTTTCATTGGAAAGATACCTAGTACTCAAGTTACAAGGTTCTGTGGTTGTCATTTCACTGTTTTCAAAACCCTAGCTCCCATTATAACTTGTTTGTTCACCAATTAATATACAAAGCATTTATGAGTATCTTTTCAGCATTCATGATTCTTTGATTCTGTATTTCCGCTACTTAATCATTGACTCAGTCATCATATTCGATCCTTGTTGAAGTCACATCAATACCCAGTCATAGTCTATGCCCTAAATGCCGAGCTTGAAAAATGTATTTCTAATATCCCAGTGGTATGTCATTACCATAATGTTTTCGTGAGCGATTTATTGGGTTCCCTCCTTAACGTCAAACCAAATTCTGTATTGAACTAATACTTTTGGTGAAACCTATATTCAAAGCCCATATTGTTTAGTACCATTCGAATTATAATAACTAGTGAAGCCACAAGAGTTTTGCTTGACATAAGCTTCATTAGACCGAGTATGTCTCTATGGGGTGCAAGTGTTTTATTTGTGAAGAAGAAGGATAGTTCATTGCATATTTATATCGACTACTATGAGCTAAATAAATTGACGATCGAGAACAAGTGTCATTACCAAGGGTTAGCAACTTGTTTGATCAGCTACAAGGAGACATATACATCTCCAAGGTTGATCTAAGGTCTGGATATCAACAATTAAGGGTCCAAGAAGAAGACATTCCTAAACCAATATTAGGAGTCATAATGGTCATTATGAATTCTTGGTTATGTCCTTTGGTCCAACCAATGCCCATACAACATTCGTGAACCTGATGAATCGTGTCTAAAGATTGTACTTAGACAAATTTGTCATTAGCTTTGTTAGTAACATCCAAATCTATTCTAAGAACCACAATAATCATGCTAGTCACCTGAGGAAAGTTTTGGAGACCCTCAGGTAGGAGAAACTTTATGTAAAGTTCTCTAAGTGTGATTTCTAGAAAAGTGAAGTTCAATTTCTTGGTCACGTGATAAGCAAAGATAGAATCCAAGTAAGAAGCTATAAAAATGGATGTCCCAAAGTATCCCACAAAAGTTAGGATGTTTTTGGTAAGATAGTATTGAAAATTTATCCGAGATTTCTCCAAAAACTACCATTAACCGTGTTGACCTAGTAAAAGGGAAAGTTCATATAGGGGCTGAAACAAAAGGAAGCATTTGATCTCTTGAAAGAGAAATTTAATAGCACTCTAATCCTTATGTTACCAAAAGGGAATGAGGTTTTCATGGTATATTATGATACTTCATATAATGGTCTCGGTTACTTGTTAATGTAGCGTGTTGGACCCTGAAAGGATCATGCATGCCTATTAAACTAGTTGTTGAATAGTTGTTCTATTTGAAAAATATTACAAGTGTAGAAAAGATACGTGGATGAGTATGTATTGAAGATAGAGTAGAAAAGACCAAGTGTTAGTCAACCGCATATGTCAAATGCGGATGAACACACAAATACTTATGAAGACAAACAAAGAACTATGACTAAGCACAACAAGAAATGCCGCCAAGGCTTTTGGTCATCTACATTAGTTAACGCGGGTGAACCAAAAGCAATGCAGGTTAATTAGAAAGAAATGAAAATACTATTTTGTACTTTTTGACTTAATACTTTCTAATGTAATATTGTACTCAGGTAAGATTAGTCTGTCACACCCCGGGCCCAGGTAGGGTGGGACGTCACAGACTAGCAATAATATATGGCAGCGGAAACAAACCAATACAAGAGCTCAAAGGAGAGAATATCACATGGCATTTAAAGTTTCAAAGGGTACCGGGGCTAGAAACAGATCTAGGCCACAAATTAGTTATACAGTCAACATAAAAACAGATTGTATTGTTTAACAGAAGTTTTCAGTCATTCAAATCGTTCAATAAACGAAATTAAGCCAATGCCATGGTCTCGGGGATAGGTCTAGGTCTTCAACGGTAGCTAAGATCTCTTCATGGATTACCTGAAACATACTCAAAAAGAAATTTATGTCAACTAAAAAGTTGGTGAATTCAAGTGCTTAAAGATTTAAAAACAATTGTACTTAACAAAATTTTCACTTGATAAGAAGGAAAGAATCATAGTTCATTTTTGTGGGAGTATCACAATCAACCCTGCACTCAATCCCGGTTAGCCTCTTCGAAAGTTGTGTTTAACCGGTTAACCCCCAAAAAGGGGAGAATTGAGCCCCAAACCAGTGAATCCTACCTGCCCGGATGGTTCACCATAGTTTCTTAGCAAAATCTGTCACATGCCACAAACGACCCCTCAGGATCTCAGTGGGGTACCTCCCTGTGGCGGGAACCACTGTGTGTGGGGG
>BJCO01508011.1:0-12489 GCA_018326465.1 Flaveria floridana | reverse complement strand
GGATCTTGGTGAAGCCGCCTATATTCTGGGAATAAAGATCTATAGGGATAGATCAAGGCGGTTGATTGGTTTGAATCAAAGTGTATACATTGATAAGATCTTGAAAAGGAATTGCATGACACATGATTTAGAACTGGGTGTCGTGGTGTTTGCACTCATATTATGGAGACATTACCTCTACGGTGCTAAGTGTGTTATTTTCACTGATCACAAAAGCCTATAGCATATTCTGGATCAAAAGATGTTGAACATGAGATAGAGAAGATGGGTAGAACTATTAAGCGATTACGAATGCGAGATCCGCTACCATCCAGGAAAGGCAAATGTAGTGGTAAATGCCCTAAGCAGAAAGGAAAGGGTGAAACCCCTTTGTGTTCGCACCTTAAGGATGAGTGTGTATACTAACCTGGTCACTAGACTAAAAGAGGCACAAGAAGATGCTTGAAAGGGGATAAACTGGCTGATCAATTGTTAAGTAGAATGGAAAAGCATCCAAAGGTGAGTGATGATGGATTACACAAGTATGAGGGAAGAGCATGGGTACCAAACAATGGAGGACTTAGAAAGTTAATTTTAGATGAAGCCCATAAATCTAGATACTCGATTCACCCGGAAGCGACAAGATGTACCAAGATATAAAGACTTTATTTTTTTGGCCTGGAATTAAGAAATCAATTACCACCTATATGGGAAAGTGTCTGACGTGTGCCATGGTAAAGGCCGCAAATCAAAAACCATCAGGAACTTTACAACAACCTGAAATCCCTGAGTGGAAATGGGATAACATCACCATGGATTTCATTACAAAATTGCCAAGAACCTGTCGTGGACATGATGCTATTTGGGTAATTATGGATAGGCTTTCCAAGTCAGCCCACTTCTTACCAATTCGAAAGGACTATGACTTGTCAAAGTTAGCCCAACTATACATTGATGAAATAGTAACTCGGCATGGAGTGCCACTCTCGATTCACTCAGACCGTGATAGCTGGTTCATATCGTGATTTTAGAAATCTCTCCAGCAGGCTCTGGGAACCCGCCTTGATTTAAGCGCTGCATAACGCCCTCAAACCGACAAGCAAAGTGAGTGAACCATTCAGACTCTAGAAGACAAGGTAAGAGCTTGTGTGATTGACATCGTTGGAAGCTAGGTTAACCACCTTCCCCTAGTGGAGTTTTCCTACAACAACAGTTACCTTGCAAGCATAAAAGCAGTCCTGTATTAAGCCCTATACGGTAGGAAATGTCGGTCAACATTGATTTGGAACGAGTTTGGTTATAGCCAAGTAATGGGACCCGACATCATGCTGGAAATTAGGGACAAAATAGTCAAGATTAAAGAGCGACTAAGAATGGCCAGAGATTGTCAAAAGAAGTATGCGGACAGAAGACAAAGGCCCTTGGAGTTCCAAGTAGGTGATAAAGTAATGTTAAAAGTCGCATCGTGGAAAGGAGCTTGGAGATTTGGCAAGAAGGGCAAGCTAAGCCCAAGATATATTGGACCTTTCAAAATATTGGCAAGAATTCGCCCGGTAGTATACTAGCTCAGATTACCTCAAAAGCTGAGCTACATACATGACACCTTTCATGTGTTAAATCTGAAAAAGTGTCTGGTAGACAAAGCCTTGGAGGTGCCCTTGAAGGAAGCCAGAATCAATAACAACTTAAACATTGTTGAGGAGCCCATAGAGATTACCGATCGACTGGTCAAGAAGCTTAGGCAAAGCCGTATACCCAAAGTAAAGGTAAGTGCAACTCCAAACAAGGACCTGAGTTCACTTAGGAGCGTGAAGATGAAATGAGAAAGGAATATCCACACCTCTTCAAACCTACCCGTTCGGAAACCTAATTGAAGCTAAATTTCAGGACGAAATTTTCTAAATAGCAGGAGAATGTAACAACCGATCCCGAGGTCAACACTCTAAACTTTGACCTCCAACAATTATTGCTACTACTATTAATATCAGTAATGCTATTATTACCATTACTTTGTTATTTCCATGATTACTAATATGTGTTCAAATTTTCCCTAGATAATACTTTAAGTCTTGCCTTAGAATATAATAATTTAACGTTCTGAAAATATAATTAAACACATCAAAATGTTATAATCGAATTGAAAACAATTAATTATGTGTGCACACACATAATTCACGAATTAATTACATACATACACGTCTAAAATGTAAAAACGCTTAACTAGAAACTGCCATCTGAAATACTACACTACAAAAATAAACTACACTACATAATTAAATTACAAAAAAATAATCATAAAACAACCCACACACCCATGCCTCTCGGCCACCCCCTTCTCCCTAATCCCCTTCTCCCTTGAACTCTACAAACCCACTCCGAAACTCTTCCACCTCTCCACTCTATCCCATACATGCAAACCCACTTTCAAACACTTCACATAACTCTCTCCCTCTCCCTCTCAGCCAAGAACCCAAAACACACACACACACACTCCCTTCATTTTTCAGCCAAAACAACAAGAACACAAGAGATTCAACCTTGTTCAAGCTCCATACAAGCAAGAAGGTGGCATTTAAAGGACCTTTATTCTTGCAAGAACAAGGTACTCAAGCCTTTGTTCTAAGATCATCATCGATTCTAGACCCCCTAAACTCTCAAACTCACGGTCCATTCACAGGGTAAGCATTAACACACCCGAATCAAGTTGTTTCTTGTGTTTTACGTCGATAAACTACCAAAAACCTTACTTTCTTGTTTCTAGCATAATCTTGTGGCTTAGAACTTGTTCTTGAGGAGCTCTTAACATCACACGAGGTATACATCATGATAAGTTGGTAAATCATTTGTTGGAACACAAGTTAACACCTAGAAAAACCTCTTTTTACATGAAATAATATCATCTATGTACATGTTTGAAAACCCACCCAAACAATACTTGAAACCTGCTCCAAAAAAGTTTATGAACAACATAAAAACCTGATTTGAAAGCTACAAAATGATTAGGTGATGTGTTGGGTATGATCTATAAGGTTCACACATGTGTAAATGGCGTAAATCACCTAGTAAGAGCAACATATATGTGTTACATGTTAGATCCGATAGTTTTGATATAATTTCAGTAGGTTTGGGAAATATGAAATGTTTTTAGTTGGTGATATGGCTGGAAATGTAAAAAGAAAGAACTAGGGAACAAAATGGACTTGTTTGGAAACCCAAAAAATGGGAAAATCTCTTAAAAATAGAAAAACAAAGGAAATTATCATAATAAAAATAGTTAAAGTCTCTAATATAAAAATCTTGGGCATAATGGTCGGATTTGATGATATTTGGGTTAAACTCATGATTAAATGGAATTAAACGTTAAAAAAGGGGACTTAACCGGGTAATTTTTGGGTAACATCTTAAAAATAATAAAAAAGACTTGAAATCCATGAAGAAAAAATATATTTCAGTACGTTAGAGACATTGAGTCAGGAAATAAGTGAAAACTTGAATTAAAACGTATTCGGACGTTTGGTTCCGGGTAAAAACGCGTTTTAAAGGGTAAATCATAAAAAATGAAGTTTTTAGTCAAAAGATCCAAAAACATATTTTTGACAGCATATTAAGCTTATTATAAGTCATTAAATAATTTTTAAAGGTTAATTGGACGAAAACAAAAGGATTTAAAACAAACTGTTAAAAGCTTCAGTTTTACCATAACCGTTAACTTGAATTTTGTGTTTTAAACCACTGAAGATAAAATCTGGAATACTAAGTTTAAATAAGCCTAAAAGTAATATAAAAAACCTTGGGAACTAATAAGGACCATATTTGGGTCAAGAAATAGAAAGAATACAACTTTGGGGTAAAAATTGTAAATTCTAAAACTTGAGGGACCAAAGTGTAAATCCTGCAAATATTACTCAATTTCAGTAATTATATGACCAGAAACTATTATTAAACTTATTATTATGTAGACACACTTATAAGAATCATAAGAACTTGTCATTCACATGCCAGAGCTCTAACTTTCCCAAGAATGAAACTTTCGACGCAAACTTCTAAGAAACGAAGCCACGTGAGCTTATAACCATAAAAATACACTTAGTTACACTTCCAAAACTCTAAGAATATTTAGGTTACCTTATGGAATTTAAAGAGTCCTTTTGTTTTTAAACTTTAAGCACTTGAATTCACCAAACTTTTAGTTGACACAAAATCTTTTTTAGCATGTTTCAGGTAATCACTAATGGAAGTGGCTTGATTGGAGAACCGGATTTTGATGGCTTAGAATTATGACTACCCTTGGCATTATTTGAATTGAAACCATTTTGAACAATTTGATTTGTGGTTGGTTAGACGCTTTGGATTATGTAATAAATTTGTACTCTTGTATGATGGGCTAGACTGTTATAGCCCAGTTTGTCATTAAAATGTAATGCCATGTTATTTCTCTCCTTGTGTGCTCTTATGATGATTTGTTTCCGCTGCCATGTATGTTACTAGTCTGTGACGTCCCACCCTCCTTGGGCCCTGGCTATGACAATAAAAATTTCAAGGTTAGCAGAACATGTGCATAATCAGACAATCTTAAAATTTAAAATATTAAATTTTAAGTTTTAAATAAAGCCAAGTCAAACAAGCACTCAAACATAGAAGTTAGACACACATACATATGCAGTTTATTGTACGATATTGCTTGTGAGTGATATTTTAACATCCATATATTGTTTACGTTAAAAACAATTAAATTTTTTTTACATATTTAAACATATATTTTGACTCAAACAAGTGTCAACAAACAACTTTTGCTTCAGAAGATAAACAAACAAATTTATACTTCGAAAGAGAATTTTCCTTCAGAAGAAAATTTTTAACAAAGATTTCGTTTGGGAGAAAAACAAACAAACATATACTTCGTAAGAAATTAGGCTTCGAAAAAAATTTTATCAAACTTTTGCTTCGGAAAAAAATTTATCAAACAATTGTTTTTGGAAGAAATCATTTCAAAACAAACATAATTTTAAAATTTTAAACAACTGTTGTCACAGCAGACATACAAACTACATTTGTTGTAGCTACAATAACATGAAAATATGCAAAATACACCAAGTGTATATTGCGTACAAAACAAACATACATACGCTATGCACTAGTGAACATACATGTATTCACAATGCATGATGTTGGTAAGACAGTCGCTGTGAATACAGTGTCATTCTACGGCGCATGACTAACTTTACTCATCCGTTGTTGAAACAAATAAAGTCTACACAGCGCATGAACAAATACTCATCCGCTGTGTATAAAAAACAAACAAAGTCTATACAGTGAATGAACAAATGTTCATCCGCTGTGAAAATAATTAATTATTCAAAGGGTCCACAACGCATGACTAAGTAGTCATCCGTTGTGAACATACTAAAATATTTAAAGGATCCACAGCGCATGACCAAGTGGTCATCCGTTGTATACTCAGTCAAACAAACAAAGGATCTACAGAGCATGACCAAGTGGTCATCCGTTGTATACTTAGTCAAACATTCAAAGGGTTCACAGCGTGCAGTTTAAGATTGTACACTAGATCCACTGTACATATAGCGCATGTGTATCTCATAGCGGACAACTTAAAATTAAAGTTTAAGTTTAAACTCTTTACACAGCAGACATACAAACTGTATACACAACAACCGTTCATTTTGTCCGTTGTATATATAGTTCCACACTTGTGATTTTTCATTCATCATGGGTGAGAGAGAGAAAATCAAAATTTCAAAACATTCAAACATTCCGCTAAACCCTTAAACCCATGTTTGATTCTAAACCTAATATCTATTTGACTTTTCTTCGGATTCATGATCAAATAGGTATAAAAACATAATTCTAATCATTAAACATTCATTAAAACGTCTTATTTTATGATTCTGATTCAAACATTGTTAATCTATGTCGAATATTGAACCGAAATCAAACATGAATCTTTTGATTTTTAAACCGAATCAAACACTGAATATGTGTTAGATGACTATAGTCGAATGTGTATTGACTGTTGATTTGATGTAATTTGATTAGGTGTTCATCAATATTATGAACAATCATAATGTTCATGCCAAAAACAATCAAAATTTTTTTTGATCTTTAAAATTTTTCAACATAAGTTAAAATGTGTTATTACATAACAAACATATTCAAAAATTAGTTGAAAACAAGCATAGTCAGTTAATTTGGCATAACATTAATCATAACATCTTTAAATACATAAACATTCAATGTGCATTCAATGAAAGTGTTGACTTTGAAACTCAAGCTAAAATTTTTTAGGTTGTGTTGTTATAAATTATAATCAGTCTGCAAAATGACAAAACCAACACTTTGTGATAAAAACAAACACAATGCAAAACAATTCAGTGTCAAACAAGATTTTAATAATAAATTTAACCAAGCAGTTGACTTTGATTAAGTCAAACTAACTTAGTTATCAATACCAATTAAACATACACTTTAGATCAATCATAAGTGTATAGCATGTATAAGTCCTTAATGAATAACAATCACAATAGTTTAGTGAACACTTGATCAACATTTCATCATTATAAATATCATACATCATTACCACATAATTTTCTAATACATTTCTCCTATTCATTGTAGATATGGCAAATCTAGTATTTTTTTCAGAGATCATAATATCTATTCATTTCTTCACCCCAATTCACCAAATGTTGAGAACAACAGAGATATGATTCAAGCCATAAGACAAACTATACTAGTTCATGCTATGACAACAAGACTAGAGATTATGAAGATCATATAGTTCAGTTTTAGACTCATGGTCATCTAGAAGAAATGCATGACTAATAAGTTGTTGTGTCTAACATACATAAGCATCAAATCATCATATCTGAGGAAATAATAAGGAGAGTATTACAACTGGGTGATGAAGATGCCCAAGGCCTAATTGAGTTTGATAAGAATTATGTGTTGCATGGACAAATTGGTTATACTGGCACAATTGAGAGAAAACGGATCAAGAAGTCATACATGTGTGCTCAATTCAGATTTCTAATGCACACATATCATAAAACAATGACAAACAGGAAGAAACTGATACGATACTACTTTTTTAAGAAGTTCCTATGCTATTTCAAGCATCATAGCAAGAAGACCGTTCAACTTTGTAGCCCAAATCCTTAATGGAATGATCTATAACTTGACTGAAGTGAGAAACAAGTTTCAGATGTATCCCAGATTCTTCAAATGATCATTGATATTCTTTTACCAAACATACCAAGAGAAGGTGCTATCTTCCAACCAGTTCATTTTAATGAACATGTGTTTAACAGAATCAAGTCAAGCTTGTATCAAGGAGATGAAGTACACGTTCCTCTTCACATGGTTAATTTTGATATACATGTTTCTGATGTGTTCATGAGGATTCTAGGTCAGGGAGCACCAAACATGATGTTTGAAAATGTGATTCATCATCAGCCAATCATTCAACCAGGGCCAATCATTCAAGAAACAGAAGCAACACCCATACCATAACCAATCAATCAAGAAGAAGAAGTTGCTCCAACACCTGAGCAAATCATCCATGAAGAACAAGCACAAGAAGATGTCAAGAACAAGATCATTTTTAGTTTGAACATCACATGCCTTCACTACCACACAGCCCAACCTTTTCTGATCAACAAACACCATCTTGTCTTTTGAGAGATATTGATTCCTCTTTGGCTAAACAATCAAGCCATCAAGAAAAAGTTGGCACATCATCACAACATGAGCCAGATCAAGAAGAACAAAGTGCTTATGATGAGCAAATTCAAGGTGAAGAGCGAACAAGTGAAATACCAACTAAGGAAGAAATTAAGTACTCAAAAGTGTTTTTATTCACTGAGTACAACAAGCTATTTGAATAGTCAAACAACAGAGCTAAAAGATTAAAAGAGAAGCTCAAAAGCAAAGATGATGAGATAGAAAAGCTCACAGCAAATCAAACAGCTTAGAAGTTGATTGTTCAAGTCATAAAACTAACTAGAACAATCAATGGAAGAGGTGAAAGCAAAAGATCAAGATCTTAACAGTACAAGATTAGATGTTGCATATCTAACTGAGCAGATAGATGCAAAGGATAATGAAATTAATGAATTGAAAAAGATCATTGCTGCGCAAAATGAAGAAATTTAAAGACTAAATAGAGAGATGGAATACAGAGAAACACAACTGAATAATGAAGATCATTCAAAAAGTCTAGAGCAAGATCTGAGTGATGAATATGCTGAACAAATCATGTCACTTGTTGGTGAAACAAGGTCTCTGGAACAACACAGAACTAGCAGTTATTATACCTGAGGAGTCATACTCAATGGATCAACTATTTAGTCAATCAAATCCATTTGAGAACATATAGTATTCACCCATCCTCAGACAACACTTTCATACTCCAGACACCCAACCAGCTCAAACAGACGTTATTCATGTGAATCCAATCTCTGAGAAACAAAAGGAACTAATCAAACAATATGCTAAATCTTTGAAAGAACAATCCAAACCATCCAAAGATCAAGCTTCATCATTATCAAAGCCCCAATTAAGGACATATGAGAGGAAGAGAAAGAGGTTGTATCTAGCTTCTTTAAATAAGGGAAAATGTTAAGACCGAGTACGAACTGGTACTAACCGAATCTACGTGAAACCAGATCAAATAGTACGGAATCCTATTTGATTGGCGATCCAATCAGGGAGAACATTAAACTGATCAAAACTAACGATTAGAAATCGTTAAGAATTGATTAGCAATGATCAGGAACGCTCTATGAAGTTGGAAGGGACGACTTGGACGTTCTGGGACGGCTAGGGTTGTGAATTCTCGAAATGTTCCGTTTTTCTACGAATTATGTGGTATTTATAGGTTACAGTCTTCATTCGTATGACTGAGCCATTAGTATGGCTCAGTCGTGCGACTGAGGCATACGATCCACTCACACGGACGACTGACCTCACGATTGATTCATTCGTACGACTGAGCCAGTCTTATGACTCAATTATGCGTTTGGCTCAATCACATGGTTCAGTCGTGCGACTGTCCCATTAGCATGGTCCAGTCGTGTGACTGGATCATAAGCTTTGGTTGCATACATTCCTGAACCTTTAATGATACACAACTATGTCTAAAAACTGTAAACCCATATAACATGTTCATATAAGCATGTGATAAACAAAAATATAAATAGATATGACATTTAATAACCAATAATCATTCTATAAAGAGTTTTCATTACATATATCAAAACATTACATCAGTGTAATCAAAATGAAAGTCATTTACATTTAAGCACACTGGAACTAGAACTAGGGACATGTGTACCAACAAACTCCTCCTTGGACCTAGTTCTACCTATTCTTTGACTTCCTTGGCAAACTCTTCATATCTTTTGAATCTTCCTTCCTTTGAAACCCCAGCATGAATATCAAAGGAAAGCGTAAATGTATAACTTATTGAAACTGAAGTGCTTGCACGATGTCCTGCGTATCAAAAAATAGTGGCCACTTGTACAAAGTATATACATCAGCTGCTGACAAGTTTGTGAGCCACATTGGGCGAACACCCTTATTGTCTCCAAAGTCCCCTGTCGATCCAACACAATGACGGCTTTTCCAGTACGCCAGTCATAGTACCACCATTTAAAATGGGGTGTATAGTCTTGTGGCATCTCCCTCATAGGTATACGAGACATTGTGCGCGGAGGTTTCCATTTCAAGACAACTGTCGGCCTGCTAGTAATGGTATTAACTTCAGACCTTTTTATATACCTCGTCGGTTGTTGAGGTCTGAAGTTAATCCACCTGGTGCGGTACTCTCTTTTCAATGCAGCCTCAAACCAGCCTGACATCTTCTTTGGGTCGGCATATAGCAGCTTTAGGCGTGCCAACTGGTTGAGCTAAAAATCGGGAAGAGTCTTTAGATCATGTGAAAATCTAAAGTACTCTATCCCCCTCTCCCTCTTCACTGCGTAAACACTCAGATCCTCAAAGTATGCCCATGCTATGATCTACCCTGACACCTTGAGATGCTTCTTCACTTTGTAGAGCTTGGTGTAGGTACTTAGCTTTGGTGCAGCGCGTTAGGCTCGGATCTCTGCAAAACAAGCCGCCCATTCAGCCTTTCTGGTGTCCACATCCGCGTCCGAGGCTTGGGCTCGGCTTGTTGATGTCTCTGCCTCCTTTTCCTTTTGATTCAACTTCTCCAAAGTATCACTGCCGAGAGTACTACCCAAACTAGGAACCAGATTTCCCTCTTGGTCAGTGTACTCTGGATAGTACTGGGCTGTGACGTCCTTAATCTTTATTTCATGCATGTCGTTCAGCTCATCGTCACTTGCCACATCAAAGCTAGGAGCGTCCTCGACAATCTCATCCGGGTTCACCCAGAACATCTCAGCAAGTTGCTCATCAGTAAGGTCATGAATTATTTCTCCTTCTTCGGGAGTATAACTCACACACCTCCTGACAATCCCTTGTAAATCAAGTATCATTGTTAATTGAGACTTGATTTGCTGTAGGGGAGCAACATCATATTCATCTTGCTGAGATGTTTGATCTGCTTGAATTAAACATGTAAACACATCAATAGTTAGTAGGTATTCAAGATTATCAAACACTAAATAACAATATATAAACATTAATTACATAACATTAATACATGATTTCAAGTACAAAAATTTTATAAACATAGATATCTAGGCTTTACTTTTGTCTTGAATCATCTCAGGGTCTTCTGCAGTCGGGGAAGAGGGTAGGGCAGAAGATGATCCTCCTTGGTCTTGCTTGTGCTTTGTTCTTCTTTCCTGACCCAGAGCTGAGGCAGATGCAGCTGCATCTCCTTCTTCATCATCATCATCTTCCCTCCTTTCTCTTGTTTCTCCATCACCACTGCCCTCATCATCTCCCTCTCATCATCCTCTCCATCATCGTCATCATCATCTCCTTCACCAATCTTAAGGGGCTCATCCTTAGATACTTTTAGCTTGAGCATGATGGTCTTATTTGTAGCCTCCAACTCCTCCAACTTCTTAGCTGATTCCTCCTTATGCTCTTGAAGTTGGGCAATCTGCTGGGCTTGCTGTGAGATCTGCTGAGCTTGGGTAGTGTTAGGACCGTGTACGTACGGAGTACTAACTGATTCTTCGTTATACCAGATCAAATAGTGCGGAATCCTATTTGATTAGTGATCCAATCAGGGAGAACGTAATCAAGATCAATCCTAACGATTAGAAAACGTTAAGAATGGACTAGGAATGATCTGGGACGTGCTATGAACATGGAATGGACGAACTGGACGCTCTGGGCCGACTAGGGTTTCAAGTATTCGAAGTGTTCCGTTTTTCCACTAATTAAGTGGTATTAATAGGTTACAGCTCTCACTCGTATGACTGAGCCTTGCGACTGGCTCAGTCGTGCGACTGAATCATACGATTGGTTCATTCGGACGAGTGAGTCAGTCTTTTGACTCAATCGTACGATTGACTAAATCACCTAGTTCAGCCGTACGATTAGACTATTCGCATGGTCCAGTCGTATGACTGAATCAGGATACTTAGTTAAACACATTCTTGAACCTTTAATGATTCAGAACTACGTCTCACAACTGTAAACCTATATAACATTGTCATATTATGCGTGTAACCACTAATAATATAAATAGATATAACATTAAATAACCAACAACCATATATAGAAGAGATTCTCATTATATTGAATAAACATTACATATGTGTTACAAGAAGAAGTTCTATTACATTTAAGTTCACTAGACTAGAACTGGGGACATATGTGTTACAATATCCCTAAAAATGAATTTAGGCACAATAGCTTTCGTTTACTTTACAGAACACCATCATAGCAGTAAGATTCCCCAAATGACTGATTTTTCCAGATAACGACATGAACAGTTACTCCATCTACAACTTTTTAGTTCTATTACATTGTGAAGTCGTTAGATCGGTAAACATCCGAGCATGTTCTTGACGGAAGGTGATAAACCAAAAGACGAATAATAGTACGAACAATAATCGAATGATTTTATTGATAAAACATAACGATTTTAAGCTCGTTACAACTTAAGAATCAAGACTATTAGCAAGGGGAGATCAAGCATGATCTCCCCTCTCATCCGGCAGCACCTAGGCGCCAGGAACACTATCAAAAAACCCTTCGGTTTCTACACATTGAAACTGGTATATATAGGCCTCGGCCCATATTAGATGCGACTGGGCCCATTCGTGCGATTGGACCATGCGTATGGTTCAATCGTACGACTGGACCATGCGTATGGTTCAATCATATGACTGGACCATTCTTATGGTTCAGTCTTACGAATACCCCAATCGCATCTCTCAGTCGCACGACTGGTCCATTAGCATGGCTCAGTCGTATGACTGAGTCTCATTCGCATATGCTCCTGCGAATGACCCAGTTTCATGTGTTTACAAGGTGTATAACATTAAGCCTAGAGTATTCGTCAAGCGA
>BJCO01507962.1:0-10298 GCA_018326465.1 Flaveria floridana | reverse complement strand
TGTTGGGAGGAGAATGAGAGCTGCTCCCCTTTTATAGGTATTGCTCAGTCGCACCTTGTCCAGGGGCGACTGGACCTTCAGTCGCATAAACACCATGCGACTGGACCCCAGTCGCATGAGTTCCATGCGGTTCATCCTTCATTCGGGCGATTGAACTCCAATCATACGGTTGAGCTTCAATCGGCCGAATAACATGCGGTCAAACCTCCAGTCGCATCAATTCAATGCGACTGAGGCTTAGTCGCATAACCTATCAGAAAGTCAAACTGCCGGGCGTTACATTATACTCAGTGAATAAAAACAATTTAGAGTATTCAATCTCTTCTTCTGTAGGTATTTCACTACCCTGTTCTTTACCTTCAACAAGTCCATCAGCAGCACTTTTTTTGTTTGAACTTGCTCATGTTATGAATGTGCCAACTTTTTCTTGTTCATGTTGTTGAGCAGATGAAGTATATACTTCTTCTTGTTGACTTGTATGTTCTTTTAAAGATGCATCAATGTCTCTTAAAAGAGAAGACAATGTTTGCTGATCAGACGAGTTTGGGCTTTGTAGTGGTGAAGGCATGTGATGTTCAAACTAAAATTGTTCCAGTTGTTGTGCTTCTTTTATAACATGCTCTTAATCTTAATCAATGAATGGTTCTGGTTTTGGTGTAATAGTAGCTTGTATGATTGGTTTAAGCTCAGGAGCAGCTTGCTCTTCTTGTATGATTGGGGCTGGTTGGATGATTGGTTATTGATGAATAACATTTTGGAACATCATATGAGGTTCACCTTGTTTTGGAATCCTCATGAAGATGCCTGGTATAGGGAGTTATGATCAATCATGTGAGCAGGAACAGGCACTTGATCTCCATGATACAAGCTTGACTTTATCCTTGTGAAAACATGTTTATTAAAGTGAACAGGCTGAAAAATGGCACCTTCTCTTGGGATGTTTGGTAGGAGATCATCAATAATCATCTTAAGGAATCTTAGAAACATCTGGAACTTGTTCCTCACCTCAGTCAAGTTGTAGACCATCCTATTTAGCACTTGTGCAGCAAAATTAAAGGGTCTTCTAGCTATGATGCTTGCAATGGCTGATGAGCTACTTAGAGAAGTTGCATCCCAGCCAGTCTTTCTATTCATCATAGTCTTTTGGTAAGTGTGCACAAAGAACCTTAATGCATAGTAGATACTACTACTTGCACATCATTCACTTGCTCTAAATAAGCATGAGTCTAGAATTAGACTATGTTATTCTTATAAGTATCAGGTCTTGATGTCATAGCATGGACGAGTCTAGTTTGTCTAATAGCATGGATTATATCTCTGTAGTTTTTAGAATTAGGAGAATCAGCATTGAGAAAAGCACAGTGGTTGTGATCTCTGACAAAAACTAGGTTTTCTATTTCTTCAATGAGAAAGAATTAATGTTAGTATCTTGTACATCAACAATGTGTGATGATGAAATATTGATCAAGTGTTCACTTTGACTGTGTGATTGTTATGAATTGATGAAATATATGTTCAATACTTGTGCTTGTTCAAAGTGTATGTTTGATTGGCATTGACAAATTAGTCAGTTTGACTTATCCAAAGTCAACTGCTTGATTAATTTTGATCATGAAATCTTGTTTGATTCAACTTGTTTTGATCCAAATTGTTTTGCATTGTGTTTGTTTTATCATAAAGAGTTAATTATACAATAATTTTATCTCATACCAACTTGTTTATGAATTTTAGTTTGACCTTTTAATGTCAAAATAGACCATTTAATGCACATTAAATGAATATGCATTTAATGTTTGTGTGTTAAATGTCATGCCAAGTTAACTGATTTAACATGTTTGTTACTAGCGTTTGAACATGTTTACAAAATTATAACATATTTCTACTTATTATAAACATTTTCAAAGATCGGACATCAGTTTTTGCATGATTTTGGCAAGAGCATCATGACTGTTCATGAACTCAAAGAACACTTAATCAAACTACATCAAACAACAGTTCTAAAACATTCGAGTAAGGTCATCTAACACATATTCATTGCTTGATTTTGTTTAAAACATCACAAGATTCATGTTTTGTTTTCAGTTCAATCTTTAACTTAGGTCTAACAATACTCGAATCAGAATCAGTGAACATGATGTTTTAATGATTGGTTGATGATTAGAATAGTTTTTTATACCTATTTGATTATGAATCAGAAGAAAAATCAAATAGAAGGATGATCAGGGGTTTAAGTGTTTATCGTACTATTAGTAGCGTTTCAGAAATTTGACTTTTCTCTCTCACACTCATGATGAATGAAAATTTTAGAAGTATTGATGTATATATATAATGGAAAAAATGACTATCTGTTGTGGGTAGACTGTGTGTGTGTCTGCTGAGTAAACAGTTTAAACCTAAAATTTAATTTTAAGTGTCCGTTAGTTACACATGCGCTGTGTGAACACTACAACCGCTATACAATTTTAAACTTATACGTTGTAGACCCCTTTGACTAGTTGATTGAGTATACAACGGATGACTGCTTGGTCATGAACTGTGAACACTTTTAGTGTAGTACTGTGTTCACAGCGGATGGTCATTTGGTCATGCGTTGTGCACAGTTGGGTGAAATTTGAAATTTCACAGGTGATGACTAGAACATCATACGCAGTGGATGATCACTGTTTCTAATGTGGGAGAACATTTGTTCATGTGCTGTGGACACTGAATAATTGTTTGGTTATTCACAGTGGATGAACATTTTTCATGCATTGTGAACCCTCTTGTATGATGAATTACGTTCACAGCGGATGAACAATTGTTCATACGCTATGCACACTTATGTGATGAAAATTTACAATTGATGATAAAAATGTCATAAGTTATATGTTGTCCCCTATTTATAGAGCGGATGAACATTTTATTCATTTGCTATATGAACTTTGTGTGTTCAAGATATATTCACACCGGATGACTGATTTTCATGCACTGTGAATGTTGATGATGATGTACAACGTTATTTACCTATGTACATACACCGTGTACACTTGTACTGTTTCTATAATGGATGAATAAAACAAGTCATGCGCTGTGGAAGTCACTGTGTTCACCATGCGCTGTGAACACTTGTATGTTCACTAGTACATAACGGATGTATGTTTTTTTGCCTGCTACATACACTTGCTGTATTTTGTATGATGTGATCGTTACCCTAGCTACAATGGATGTGTGTTTGTATGTCCACTGTGATAATAGTTGTCAAAAATTTAATTTTTTTTGCTTTGAGATGATTTCATCTGAAACAAAAGTTTCATAAAATTTTCTTCCGAATCCATTTTTGTTGATTTTTTCCGAAGCAAATTTTGATATAAATTTCTTCTCAAGCATGTTTTTGTTGATTTTCTTCCAAAGCATGTTTTTGTTGATTTTCTTCCAAAGCAGATTTTGATAAAAATTTCTTTCGAAACATCTTTGATAAATTATTTTGAGAACATCAAAATTCTTCCAAGAACAAATATTTTCTTCAAACTTTGAAAATTATTTTGAATGTTTCAAATTTTAAATGTTTGTTAAAATCTAAAATTTTAACATAATCAATATATGGATGTTAAAATATCACTCACAAGCAATAGTGTGCCATATTGTACACATGTATGTGTGTCAAACTGTTGTGTTTGGGTGCTGATTGACTTGGCTTTATTTAAAAACTCAAAATTTTAAAAAATTTCAAATTTCAAAATTGTATGATTAAGCACATATTCTGATTCCTTTGATATTTCCTTGTTCATTTTCTCCCCATAAACTTTTGTATATTTTATAAAAAATTTATGGAAAGACAAAAATTTTATTTTGTTTATGTAAATGTGTAAAATCCGATGTGATGATTTGTATGATATCCTTTGTTACAGAGATATAACATCATGTCGCATAGAATGAATGTTGTGATTGCTTGGACATGAATCATGTGTACATGACATGATATCATACTGGTCATAAATTCTCATTGAGTGTTTTGAATGATTTTTAGAATAGACATAGACTAATACAATATGGATTGTAGATATTGTTATCCACTTAAACTCATGCATGGCATTAATGATTATTGAAACAGTGAGTGATTTATCATGTTTTGGGTGTATCGATATGAGTTGTATGTACCCCACACTTGATTGTATCTTAAGATCAATCCTCCTCAAAATATACTAGAAAGCACTTGCAATATTCATGACCTAGTTACTTAGGAGTATAAACGCTCAATTTGATCCTTGTTGTTTGATCCACATTGGGATTTTTTTCACTTCACTTTGGAAGGTAATCCACTTTAGGATTCTTTTGATTCATTCACTAGGAATGTAGTCTAAAAGATATTATTGCTTGATTATCCAAGAAAGATGTGTTCCTCATTGGGAATATTTTTGGATCATGATGTAGGTCATTCAGGTTTGTGCTTAGCACAACAAAGAATGCCTGAGTCTACTCGAGGTCTATGAGTATCATAACAAAGGAGACACTTGTATGATTGAGAAATTTATAAATTGTTTCACTTGGTGTATAGCAGTTAGTTTACAAGCAATTTATATTGGATAGACCAATACTTACCATATACGAAGATGGATGTTTGCTTACCACATAATCATGATACTTTAGTTCTTCACTCTTGTATGTTATGTTATATGTCCCATACTGAGCCTATCCACATATGAAACAAAAATATTTTCAATCATTATTGGTGGAAAATGACTGACATGAAGCATTATGCTAATGTACTATCATATCTCACGTGGTGTCCTGTATGATTCAAACTTGGTCGTTATTTGAAAATAATGAATGTTTGTTTGATAACTTGATTTTGAAAGATTATATGTTTTATTTGAAACTTGAACTTTGACAAAGTCAAGGTTGTTTGGTGCTAATGTTTTGAAAACACTACTTGTTTGATTCATAGCTGATCATACCAAGTGATTTACCCAAAAATTCAAATCTTGTTTAATCAAATGGTTTTGTAAAAAGGTCAGCCAATTGATTGTCGTATGAACTTTGATCAACATTATCATACCATTTTCTAAGCAATCTCTCAGAAAGTGATATCTGATGTCTATGTGTTTGGTTTTTGAATGTTGAACAGGATTGTCCGTGATAAACATGGGAGTAGAATTGTCTATATGTATAGGTGTTTTAAGAAAATTAAAGTCATAATCAAGCGTTTGGTTTTGAATCCAAATGTACAACATGCAGTAGCAGCTATATATTCTACTTCAGCTATTGACATAAACATATTTGTTTGTATCTTGCACTGCCAGGAGATCAATCTTGATCCAAGAAACTAACAACCTCCTATTATGGATTTTCTGTTTTGATTGCATCCACTATAATCACTGTCTATGGATGCATATAAAGAGAAATCTCCATCTTTAGGATACCACAAACCAAGTATTGGTTTGCCTTTTAAGTATCCAAAGATTCTCTTGACTGCATTTATGTGTGATTCTTTTGGATCAGCTTAGTATCTTGCACACATGCAAACTGCGTATATGATGTCTGGTCTACTTGCTGTTAGGTACATCAGGGAGCCTATTGTAGATCTATAAGAGCTTCTAATCAACTAATGTGCCTTCTAGATCTGGTCCAAACTTTGATCAAGTTGCAAATGGTGTTTTGCTTGATGTGCAATCAGTCATGTTGTATTCTTCAATATCTGATTTACATACTCGCTCTGATTGATGAAAATTCCTTCAGCAGATTACGGAACTTGAAGACCAAGGAAAAATGTACGTCCTCTCATTGAACTTATTTGGAATTTTGATTGCATAAGAGTTTCAAACTCTTTGTAAAGTTGGATGTTGGTGCAGCCAAAAAGTATGTCATCCACATAGACTTGAACCACTAATAAGTCTTGTCCTTTTATCTTAAGGAATAATGTTTGGTCAATCTTTCCTCTTGTTTATCCATTCTGTAATAGAAACTTAGATAAAGTTTCATACTACTTCCTAGGTTGTTGATGAAGACCATACGGAGCTTTATCTAACTTGTAGACTCTATAAGGAAAGTTTGGGTCTTCAAACCTTGGTGATTGAGTGACATATACCTCTTAATCTATTCTTTCCATAAAGAAATACACATTTGACATCTATTTAGAAGACGGTGAGATTTTTGGATGAGGCATATGCAAGAAACACTCTAATTGCTTCTTGTCTAGCTATAGGAGCAAAGACATCTTCAAAAAAAATACCTTCCTCTTGAGTGTATTCTTAGGCAATAAGCCTTGCTTTGTTTCTAATAACAATCCCTCTGTCATCTCCTTTGTTTCTGAATAGCCATCTTATACCAATGGCATATTGATCTTCAGGTAGATCAACCAGCTTCCATACCTCTTGCTTTCTGAATTGCTGTAAATCCTCTTGCATTGCTTCTATCCAACTATTATCTTTGAGTGCGTCTGTGATATTTTTGGGCACCATAAGGGATAAGAAGTAGAAATACAAGCAAATGTTTGCTGTGTCAGATTGACTACGTGTCAGTCTGGTATTGATGTCACTAATGGTCTTTTCTAAAGGATGATCTTTGTGAACTCTACTTGTTTCAATTTGATCAACTGGGATGGTTGAATTAGTATTTTTTACTGTTTGATCTGGTGTTGATGGATGAGTAAGGGTATTTGAAGTTGTGTGATTATCTGGCTTTATTGGTTCATTGAATGTTTTGAATCATAAAAGAAATTTAAGATTTCATCTTCATGATGTGTGTCATGTAATGAATGATAATAATCATCTTCTTCACCTTTGGTTGGTTGATATGACTTTGGTTGGTTGTTTGATTATGGTTGAGTAGTCATAGGTGTTGATCAAGATGGTGTGTGTGTTGATGTTCCTTTGTATGTGTTCATTTAATCTTGAGGAGGTGTAACTGTGGTACTAGAAGGAGTGATGTTTGTTCTCCTTGGAGGATCCATAGTTAAAGGAACATCATTTGTTGGAGGAGATACCATCGGATATTCAATATCATCTTGTGTATCTAAAACATCAAAGTATGATGTGTCAAATGATTTTATGAGTGTGTCAATATCAAACAACCAGTCTGATCCAATAACTTTCTTTATGAAAGAATGTTTATTAAAAACAACATCTATTGTTTCTTACATAATATTAAGTCTTGAATTGTATACTCTGTAAGCTTTGGAGCTTCCAGAATATCCAACAAAGAATCTTTCGTCTGCTTTTGGAGCAAACTTACCAAAATGTTTTGTAGTGTTTAATATTGAAATAGAACATCCAAATGCTTTAAGAAAGGCAATGAATGGTTTTCCTCTGAACATTAACTTATACGGAGTTTGTTTTATTTTTAGTTATAAATGTTCTATTTTGAATGCAACAAGCTGTATTGATTGCTTCAGCCTAAAAGGACATGGGCAATAGAAAGTCTGCTAGCATAGATTTGGCTACTTTTATCAATGTTCTGTTTCTCCTTTCAGCTACTCCATTTTTTTGAGTTCTTGCTACACTGAATTGATGACTGATTCCTTTTTCTGCACAAAAAGAATAAATGAAGTCATTCTTAAATTCAGTACCATTATCACTTCTTATAGATTTAACTTTATGATCCAATTGATTCAAATCTTAGTGATAAATGATTTGATGATTTCTAATATTTCTGACTTGTGTAATAGAAAGAAACCCCATGTTAATCTTAGTAATCATATACTATAACAAGACGTTATTGCTTCTTTCCTATGGTTAGGATATTTGTTGGGCCAAAAAGGTTCATGTGAAGCAATTTAAGTGGTGTGTGCCTTTTATGGTAAACCTATTTTAAAGTCACCTTTAAAATGTTGATTCATTCTGATATAATTAGAGTGCTCTAAATGTCTGTGCCATAATTTGGAAACATCTTCTGATGATTTTGATAATAAACATGTTTCAGGGGTTGATGTTGATACAATGTTCGTATCAACAATGTATGTGTTGTTATGGCGAGGTTTTTTCAAAAGGATACAATCTTCAGGTATTTGAAAACTCGTCTTGAGGATGTAGCAGTTGTTGTTGTCAATAAGGAGGCATATCCCTTATCATAGATTTGGGATACACTTAGAAGATTGAACTGATGGTTGAAGCAGTAGTTGACATTTTCAAAGATGATCAACCCATTTGAAATTGTTCCTTCACCAGTAATCTTTCCCACCAGTCTTATCACCTCCAAAGGAAACTTTTTCTCCATATTTTCTTTTAAAATCCCGAAGGAGGGAACAATTACAAGTCATGTGTCTGGAACATCCACTGTCAACATACTAGATGTTGTCAGGCCTTCTTTGATGTCCCTAGAAAAGGAAAGAAAATAGTTAGATGGTGTAACCCAAGCCAATATCATCTTGGGTTTTCCATCTTTTCCTATAACATAAATTTCTTCTAGAGTGGCATTGTCTGATGGTTTAGGAACTCTAGATACATTAGCTTTCCTTTTAGTATTTTTTGGGTCTATCATGAAATGTACTTTGAGCTCTTCTCCTTTTAACGCCAATGTTGGATTGTTCTCTGTTTTTGAGACCTATGTCTCTGTTTTGCCCTCATTTAAAACACCCATTTGATGAGGAGGTTGTCTTGCTACTCCTACTTTGTTCTTTTTAGGAACAACTGTGTTTCTCAGTTGATTTCTCAACTGGAGTTTGTTTGGTTTGCTTTCTGTTTTTCAATTTAAAAAGCAGTTAGCATTTCTATGATTGTTTTTTTTCATAAATTGAACAATAGTTGTGAAAATGGCAAGATTCAGTACTGTGATTATTCATATGGCAGTACTTGCAGTATTTAGCATATTTGCATTTGTCAGTGTTATGAGTGTATTGATTACACCACTCACAGTATCGTAAATTTGCATTGCCTTGTTTGGTTATAACTTTTGATTTTTAATTTGATTTTAGAGTTATTCAAAAGTTACTATTGTTTCTTTTTGCTGAATGGGAGCCTTGTTATTCCCTTTGTTTGTTTGATTAGAAGAGACAGCGGAAGATACAACATTTCTTCCACCTGAGCAGATGTCAACACCCTTTGCTTGTTTGGGTGGTGTATCAATCACACTTGAAACTATTGCAGTTTCAGTAATTGGTTGATCCGAGTCATCATCCAATAGATTAACATCATCATGTAAGGCCCCGTTCCGGGGTACCTCACAGATGGACAATCATCGCATCATTTCATATATAATATATAATTCATAAAATAAGTAGCGGAAATAAATTTAACAAAAGCCATTCATTTCATTTATAATTACTGTTGTTATGAAATACAACATTTTTAAGTTACAAAAGAAAACATCCGTTAATTGCATTAAAAACAACAATAATATTATGCGTGAATGGATGCCAGTCTTGCCCTGTCGAGTAGCTTCCCCATGTGCCATCCTCAGCAACATTACCTGTCAACTGAAAATGCATAGAAGTTCACGTTGCTGAGTGAGTTCTAGTTTTGTAAGTATCAAAATACTTTATACGGTTCATACAAGAAAATACTTTCTTTACTTTCATACGTAAGCATTAATCGTGTTGGTACACATGTCCCTAGGTCTAGTCTAGTGAGCTTCAATGCAATAGACTTACATCTTGTAAAACATATGTAATGTTTTATCAATGAAATGAAAAACTCTTATATGAATGTTTATTGGTTGTTTAATCTCATATCTATTAATATCATTCATTGTTACACGCATATATGAACATGTTATATAGGTTTACAGCTGTTAGACATAGTTCTGAATCATTAAAGGTTCACGAATGTGTTTAACTCAGTACTCTGATTTAGTCACACGACTGGACCATGCCAATGGGCCAATCGCACGACTGAACCAGGTGATTGGATCAATCGCACGATTGAGTCATAAGACTGACTCAGTCGTACGAATGAATCAATCATATGTCTCAGTCGCACGACTGAGCCAGTCGCTTGGCTCAGTCGTACGAATGAAAGCTGTAACCTATAAATACTACTTAATTCATGGAAAAAAGTAGACACTTCGATAATTCACAACCCTAGCCGTACCAGTTCGCATAGAGCGTCCCTTCCAACTTCACAGAGTGTTTCAGATCATTCCTACTTCATTCTTAACGTTTTCTAATCCTTAGGTTTGATCCGGATAACGTTCTCCCTGATTGGATCGCCAATCAAATAGAATTCCGTGCTATTTGATTTGGTTTCACGTAGAATCTGTTAGTACTCTATCCGTACATGGTCCTAACAAGTGGTATCAGAGCTTTGGCTCTTGATTATTCGTGGATTCAATCTTGTTTTTGAAAAAGTCAATGTTTTTAAGTGAAAAGATCCGTTCTTTCTGCTCAA
>BJCO01507668.1:0-11008 GCA_018326465.1 Flaveria floridana | reverse complement strand
AGCACCCGAAACCCTAGAAATCGCAGAAGTAAAATGAGCAAAAATGGACGACCAAGGTCGTCTACCTGCTTGAAACTTGTTGTCTAGGCTGTAGTAGTAGTCTAAACGGTGAAATCACGAAGAAAACGGGGTGGTTCTAGGTGCAAGGGAGGTGGAGAAAATGGAAGAAGAAGATGAAGAAGAAAGTGTGAAAGTACGAAGGCTAGGGCTGATACAAGGGTATTTATACCTAGCCCTAGTTTGGCAATTGTCACTTTTAGTCCCTGCACTTAGCCCCCGAGTTCCCCAAACTTGTTTCGGTTGGAAACGACATAGATACGCGCGTTATATTAATTATAGGGAAGTATTTAATGTTGTTTGTATCTTGAATATGTTGTTATTAATGACGTTCACATTATGTAACATAATATAGTCAATGATATCGGTTGTGATACCCGTAAGCATTTTGGATGATATGGTTGCAAATAATGGTATCATAACTGTAAAAGAAAATCAAACAAGTATGATGTCCTCACGAATAGTCTATAAAGATGAGAAGTGAACGTTCTAAGGATAGTTAACGAAATCCACGTTAAATGACGGACCTTGTGGTGACAGATGTCATACATTCACTGGTTGTCCCTGATTTGCTTTCTTCTCTATTCTTTTCAGTCTTTGCACCCTCGGTTCTTCTTCCACTTCATCAGTCTCATCTTCTAAATTGTATTCTTTATCTTCGGCATATCTTTTCTTTTTCTTAATTGCTTCAGGCTGTTTTTCTTGATTTTCTTCAGTATTCTTGTTTAAAGTCTTAATTAATCTTCTAATGTATTTCCACCTCTCAGCAAGATACATGTTTTCCTAAAGATATGTGATCTTCCTACTAAAGTCATGTCATAGAGCTAAGCATTCTGCAAATATCATTGTATTCATCTAAAACAGTCTCTTAATTTTTCCATGTCTTGGCACATTTGGAATCATATCATTTATCAACATCTACACGAATCTTGGATATAACAACCATTTATCCTTCTTTAGTGCCATTATGTTTCCAGACATGCAATCAAATATTAGTTTGGCAATGTTGGCCTTTTGCCCTTTACAAAACATGATCACGGTCCTAGCCCAATCCATGATTAACCTATCAGACCCTCTTTTTAAATTGTCCAAGAAAATAATAAACACATGTGCTATGTATCTCCACTCCTTAGAAAGAAAGGACATCTTGATCTCCTTTCTAATGCCAAAATCAGGTCCTTCATAACTGATGCTCCTAAAGGCATCTAATACATGTGCCTCAGATAGTACAACCTTATCTCCACGGTCATTCTCTAGACTCAATACCTTGGCTATTGTCTCAACAGTAATGCCTATGTCATTGCCATGAGCTCTTGCTACAATCCAATATGGATTAGACCCGAGGTCATACTCAATAGTTCTACAAAAATCTCAGATGTGCAGATCATATATAGTGGGCATATGAGATATGACATAGAATATAGGGAACTCCTTCAGCTATTTGATTCAGTCTCTATAACCAGTAGCCTTTGGGTTGCTATCATTCAATAATGCTACTATGTTATTCCTCTCATCAAACTTTAAATTTGCCATCTAAACTGAAAACTAAACATAAGTGAGTTAGAAAATATATTGATATAAGAATTAACAATAAAGTGAAATAAAATATAAGAAAAGTTAGGAAGTTCAATAGTTTCACTACTGTCGAAACTATAGTTTCGCACAATTAAAGTACAACTATTTCGCTACTGTCAAAACGATAGTTTCACACAAGCAAAGTACAACCGTTTTTCTGTTGTCAAAACTATAATTTCGCACAAGAGAAAGTATAGGTTCGTTGTTACTCAGACACAAAATCATGTGTCCTAGCGATTCTATAGTTTTGTTGATGCCGAAATTATAGTTTCACAGAAGAGAATTTATAGATTCGCTGAGGCTCAGACACAAAATGCTTGAGGGAACCTATTGTTTTGCTGAAACTATCCTAGCAAAACTGTCAAGTATGCACGGACAGCATGACTGGACAGTTTCGCTCGGAACTTGGAACTTCCATTCAGTTTCGCTGGTTACTCTCACAGTTTTGCTGAACAAATCAACGAATACTTCAACCTAGTGAATCAATCTAAAACTCAGATGTAACGGTTATTATCGCGATTAATGTTGTGGAACGGGTTCAACACCCACCTATTAACTTATAAAAACATAAACTCAATGGAAATCAACAAAAAATGGTTTTGTTTATTGCTTCACGGAACTGGGGTTTAGTTTCGTCACTTGAAAGTAAGAAACTAATCCCTCTTTGTCCAATTTATGTTACATAGTTTCACTCACATAAAGTTTAGAATTTTGTTACTCATAATTGAGCGAATGTGCCAGCGAATCTATAGATTCGCTAAGCGAAAATGCTACGGAAACTTAGTTTTGCCGGAACCTATCACTTCATAAATTTTAAAAATTTTTGAATAATTTTAAATTTTTATGAAATTTTTTTCAAGATTTATATAAACATAAACTTTCACGAAAAACTTCATCTCCCCACAAAACCAACACAAAAACAAAACCAAGAGAAAAATAAAATAAAATAAGAAATAAGATAAAATTAAGAATAAAAGAAAACGGATACTTCTTTTTCAAGAAGTTTTCCATAGAGTCAAAGATTGGCGGAATTGCTTATATGTTTGTCCTTTTAAAGCCATGTCTTATGCTTTTCAACATGTAATCGGTAGCTGTCTTTATTATGTTTTGGTTTAATTGTAGAGACTCTAATGACATGGTCATCACAGACATTTGACAAAGAACTTAATGTAATCGGCAACTGTCTTTGTCCTTTTAAGAACTTATCCTGTCCTCATGGTTTATTAAGCAATATGATTAACTCTGTTTGATTTTCTTTTGGGGATTTCAACAACGATCTTAATTTAAGAATCGATGTGCCTTTATTTTGGGGAACCGATGATGAGAGTTCTATTTTTGATGAGCTAACAAGAAGCTTCAATTCAGAGACTATTCTAAAGAGCTATACTAGAAGCACTTATTGTGCAAACTAGAAGCATCATTCAGGACTAGGGGATAAGGGGATTTGGGAATTTTTAGAAATATCAAAGTAGATATTTGAAACTCTCAACCCGTTTTATACAAGGACTTGTAACTTTATGCATGCCAAAATGTGAGGAGGATCATTATTATCACCGAGTTCTTAAACTTTAGTTTAGCTACATGATCACTGTTTACTTCGTTTTCGGGCTGTGCCAACCATGCATATCCTAACACAAGCCTATTGACCTCCTTCAAACTTCTTTTTCTGGGATTCCTAAAAAGACAAAATTGAAAAACTTAAGAGTTTAATCTTTATTCTCCCGCAAAATTTATGTTTAAGTGCCACGTAAGAGAAATTTATGTTTTTCGTATTTTGTTAAAGTTCAATGAAGTGAAGGAAAATGGGACACAGAAGTTTTCAGAAAGGGTTTACTAAAAATAGAAAATGAACAAAAGAGTTATTTACAGTTTTTACAGAATTTTTGTTATGAGAAGAGTTTCAAAAATATATTAAACGCAACATTGAGATCAATTCATAAAATAAGGTTTATCAAATGTTATAGTGAAAAGATCTTCTCTTTGATTATTTGTGTCAATTGGAATAATATTAATGAAACCCTTTTCCTGAGCATCCCGGATTGCATGAATCCTTGTTTCAATGTGCTTGGTACAAGTATGATGAATTGGAGATTTCATGATTCCGATAGCAGCTTGATTATCATAAAAGAGTAGTGTATGAAGAAAATTGATATCATAATCTATCATGTGATGTTGTATCCAAAGCACTTGATGGCAGCAACTTGATGCAACAACATATTCAGCCTCTCCTGTAGATAGAAATATTGTTGTTTGCTTCTTGCTTTGCCAAGAAACAAGATAATCCCTAAGATATTGACATCCACCACTGACGGATTTCCTGTTGATCTTTCAACCATCATGATCACTATCAGAATAAACATGTAAATCAAAGTTCCTTCCTTTTGGATACCAAAGACCCAAACGAGAAGAATCCTTCAAGTAACAAAAGATGCGTTTAACAGCTTTTTCATGTGATTCTTTTAGGTTGGCTAGAAAACGGGCATAGTAGCACATGAAAAATGAAATATTCGGATGGCTAGCCAGGAGATACATGAGAGATCCGATCATAGAATGATCGCGATGAGCATCCACAGATTTCCCATTATCGTCTGGAGTTAAGCAGGTTTGAGGAGTGAATGGAGTATGTTCTGGAGAAGCATCATCCATCTTAACTTCTTTAGAATCTCTTGAATGTACTTTTCTTTGTGCATAAGAATACCATTAGGCTTTTGTTTAAACTACAACCCTAAGAAAAAACACATATCCCCCATCATGCTCATTTCAAAGCGATCCTTTATCACTTCTTCAAATTCTCTACACAGTTTCTTATTTGTAGAACAAAATATAATATCCTCAACATACATTTGAACAATCAACATCTCACCATCAACCTCCTTCTTGAATAATGTCATATCTATATTTCCACGAGAAAACCCTTGCTGAGTAGGTACTGTGTCAGTGTTTCATACTAGATACGAGGAGCTTGATGCAATCCATATAAGGATTTATCAAGTTTATATACTTTTTCTAGAATAATCTTGATCCTCAAAACCTGGTGGCTGACAAACATAAATCTCCTCATCAATGTTCTTGTATACAAATGCATACTTGATGTCCATCTGAAAAACTTTAAAGTTCTTGTGAGCAGCGTGAGCAAGAAAAATTCTGATAGCTTCAATGCGGGTAATTGGAGCAAACACTTCAGTGTAGTCAATTCCCTCCTCCTGAGCAAATCCTTGAACAACCAGTCTTGCCTTGTTTATTACTACCACTCCTTGATCATCTGGCTTGTTCCTGAACACCCATTTGGTACTATTGGGATATTTTTTTGGAGGAAGATCAACTAACTCCTAAACTTTCAACTTCTTGAACTATTAAAGCTCCAACGACATAGATTCAACCCAACTTAGGTCTTGAAGTGCTGCTGAGATATTTTTAGGAATGATTTGGAATAAGAAACATGTGTACAAATATTCATTTATAAATCCAGATTGACTTTGAATCCTCACACCATCTGTAATAGGACCAATGATGTAATCATGTGGGTGAATTTTTATGGTTTTGAAGGTGGTGTTAAGGGTTAATTGATTGGATTGAGATGAAGATACGGTTTGTGATAGTTATGAAGGGGAAATTGGTTGTGATAGAGGAATTTGTTGTGGTGGAGGTATTGGTGGAACATCAAATGGAGGTGGAGATGGAGGGTTAATTGGAGGTTGTGGAAGAGGTTTAGGTGGAGGAATGATTTGCACATTGGTTTGAGGAACGACATCAATATCAAATACTAGAATATTGAATGATTTGAAGATGGTGTTGGAGTCATAAAAGCATTCTAGGTTTGACCCCATGTTTGGTGAATTATACTCCTGCCAATCAACATAAAAGGATTCCCGCATAATACGTGTTCTTTTATTGTACACTCGATATGCCTTTTATGAGGTAGAATAGCCAACAAAGAAACATGCATCAAAGACTGCACCAAACTTTGACTTTTATGCTTGAGTATTATGCAAAGTACACAAGCAACCGAACGGACGAAAGAAGCCAATCAAGGGTTTCCTTTTATGAAGAAGCTCATAAGGAGTCTTTTTCTTGTCTTTCACAAAAAGAACCCTATTTAGTTATAAGAGCACAGTTGACTGCTTCTACCCGTAAAATGATTGGAAGCTTTGACTCAATCAGCAAAGTTCATGCTACTTCAATTTGGGTTCGACTCTTCCTTTAGCAATACCATTTTGTTGAGGTGTCCTAGCAGCACTGAATTGTCTGAGAATCCCTTTGCTTGCACAGAAGGAATCAAAGATATGGTCTCTGAATTTAGTTCTATTAAGACTAATAGGACCAAATAAGTCGGTACGTAACAATTCAGGGCTTTTAAAATTGTATTTTCAAGCTTGAGCTTGTGTGGCCTTTTGTGCTGTTTAACTTGAGCACATGCAATGCACTTTTCTACCACAGAAAAATATTTAAGTGGTAGACCCCACACAAGATTGTTTTTAAGAAACTTATTAATATTTTTAAAATTAACATGTTCTAATTGTCTATGCCACAAAAAGGATTCAGAAAAAGAAGCTTTTAACAGGAGACATGTTACAGTGGAGGTGGATTCTTTTGATCCCATATCCAGTAGATAAGTATTATTCTTTCTTGGAGCATGCATGATCACTTAATCTTCTGGGATAATAGACACTTGTTTGAGAAACAAGCATTCATTTGATGTAAACAACACCAGAAACAAGCATACAGATTTATGATACACTCAACATATTGAATGCCAGCTCTAGGACATAGTTCACTTTCTCCAGAGTCAAGGAACCATTTGAGACTTCTCCTTGACCAATCATCTTTCCACCCTTCTTGTCTCCAGCAAATGCAACATATCGTCCATTTTTTATGTGATAATTTGTAAGTAGGTCCTTCAACCCGGTCATATGCCTTGAACATCCGCTATCAACGTGCCAGAAGCTATTGATAGCTTTTCTAGAATGATACTGGCATATGAACACAAAAAAATTATCAACATTTGGAAATTAGGACCCAAGTCGTGAATAACTTAGGTCTCAGAGTAGAAGATATTTTATAGTAAAAATTATTTATAGAATGATTTAGTCTACTTCCTAATGAACTATTATTTACATTTCTACTAACATACTCAGGGTGATTTATAATTACATGTTCATCATTCCTACATCTAAAACACCGGGACTTTAAACCTTTCTTCTTACATTTCAAAACAGGAGCTTAATCTATTAATATCTCTTCCTCACATTCAGGCATAAGTGAATCAGATTTGCTATAAGAGTCATATTATTCGTTTGATTTTTCTTCAGCAACCTTAATTTTAGCAGATTCTGATTCAGTTACATTAATATTACTGACATTTGAGGAAGTTGTATCCTTCTCTTCAGGTTTCCAAATTGGTGTAAAAGATGGGATTGGATGAGAGAGGAACTTTTAAAAGCAATTTGATTTTGTTTTTCTGTCTGAAGCTTTGCTTGAACAAGCATCATTTCTATTAACACAAGCATTTGAAATATCATAATTTAATTCATAAACATCTGAAGAGGAACAAGCTGGACTAAAGATAGAACTACACATTCCATTTTCTGTAATAGACTTTTAGGAAACAAATCTACTTAAACTATTGTCCACTGAAGACTTTTTAGAATCTGAAATGCTAATACTAGAGCTGCCTAGATCACTACTTGCACTATAATCATAAACCTGGTGAATCTCTTATGATTTACTCCTTCTAAACCTGCATACAAACTGTTAGTATATTTCTAAATTAATTCGTTAGTTGGATGAGGTCTAGGCAAAGGATAATAATAATAAGTACTTGGTGGAGGATAAACATGAGTGGTTTCTTAGTTTCTCGAAACTAGCTTTAATTCTTGCCCCTGTTGTTTCTTACAAAGATCCTCATGTTTTATCCCACAGATTGTCCACTTTTCAAGTTTGGTTTTTAATTTGCTTGTTTCAAATTCAACAAGTATCACACGTTCTGTTAAAGCATTTATTTCAACATTTCTTTCTAAGATTTCTTTTTAAATGCTCATTTTCCTTAAAGGTTTCATTTAACTTAACAAAATATTTTGACTCATTTGTTTTAAGTTCTTTGTTAATTTGTTTTAATTGCTTTTCATTTTCTGACAATAACCTGTTAGCTTTATAAACCCCGAGTAAACGAATTTTGCATGGAAGAGAACACATGTCTTGGATTACCTCATAAGGAAGTCCCATAACAACTTTTCCAATAGCTAGGGCTTTTTCGCATTGACAGACGGGGAGTGTTCTTTTTGTATTATTCTTCCTCCATGGCTTTCTTTCTTGCTTCCTCAGCTTGACTACCCACTTCTTCTCCTTGATCACAAACCTCCCGATTCACTTCACTTGCATTAACTTCTTGTGGTATCCTGACTTTAGCAGCTTGACACACTATTACCTTTTCCTTAATAGCTTCACAACAGCCATTCTCTTCACTAACTTCAACAACCTTTTCCTCATGAGCTTGAACCTATTGTACCCCATCCTCACAAACCTCATCATCTTGAATTTCATACCTGAACTCCCTGAACCTGTTTTCTTCTTTGCCTTGGCTTCTTCTTTGTCGGTGATCGGGATGAGTTTTGAATTTATAGAAATTGCCGGTTGTAAGGCTATTATTAAGGCTGATGCTACCCAAACACTTAAAGTCTTTCCTGCATGCATGCACATGTACACTGAAGTGGAATGCTTTGGAAGATTCACACTAACTTGGAAATTATTCTAAGTGTGAAATCTTCTGAAGCCAAGACCAATATCTTCCGAAGCCAAAAGATGAAGTCTTCCGAAGCTTCAAGCACAAAGTCTTCCGAAGCCAACCATTGAAGACAGATTTCTTCCGAAAACTTTTGTGTTACATGCTTTATCTAATGTACTTTTTACCTAAAGCTGAACCACTTTCCGCTGTCACTCTGATAAGCCACCAACCTTTTCATGAGTTGGTGAAAAGGTGTTGGTACACATGTCCCCAGTTCTAGTCTAGTGAACTTAAATGTAATAGAACTTGTTCTTGTAACACATACGTAATGGTTGATCAATTTAATGAGAATCTCTTCTATATCTGTTTGTTGGTTGTTAATGTTATATCTATTTATATTATTTATTGTTACATGCATATATGACAATGTTATATAGGTTTACAGTTTTTAGACATAGTTCTAAACTGTTAAAGGTTAAGAATGTGTTTAACTAAGAATCCTGATTCAGTTGGACGACTGGACCATGCGAATGGGCCAATCACACGACTGAACCAGGTGATTGAGTCAATCGCATGATTGAGTCATAAGACTGACTCAGTCGTACGAATGAACCAATCGTACGACTCAGTCGCACGACTGAGCCAGTCGCTTGGCTCAGTCATACGAATGAGAGCTGTAACCTATAATTACCACTTAATTCATAGAAAAACGTAACACTTCGATTATTCTCAACCCTAGCCGTCCCAGATCGCACAGAGAGTCCCTTCCAACTTCATAGAGCGTTCCTGATCATTGCTAATCAATTCTTAACATTTTCTAATCGTTAGTTTTGATCCGGATTACGTTCTCCCTGATTGGATCACCAATCAAATAGAATTCCGCGCTATTTGAGTTGGTATCGTGTTGAATCAGTTTGTACTCTGTCGTACACGGTCCTAACAAGTGGTATTAGAGCTTTGGCTCTTGATTCTTCATGGATTCAATCGTTTTTGTGAAAAAAGTCAACATTTTTAAGCGAAAAGATCCTTTCTTTCTGCTCAAAATCAAGTTTTTACGTGTGCATGCCTTGAAAACTAAGTCTTATTACAAGTTTCAGCCGACTAGGGTTCTCTAAACAGTGTTTTTAGGTCGAATTATGTGAAAAAGCTTGAAAATTTGGAAGCCAGCAGTCTCAGTCGCACGACTGACTCAGTCGCACGATTGACTCAATCGCACGATTGACTCAATCGCATGACTGAACTCCAATCGTTCCTTTCAATCGCACGATTGCACCAATCGTACGTTCAATCGCACGACTGGTCCAATCGTTTCTGTTCATTCGTACAGCTACCTAAATCGCCTGCACAGTCGTACGACTAAGCTCAATCGCACGATTGTGTTTCAGTCTTTCCTCAGTCATCCTTCCAGTCGCATACTCAGTTTGTGTTTTCAAGTTTAAGACAAATTCATCATGGACTCAGAGAATTTCGCGTTCTCAGCCGGGAAAGACTCCAGGATACAGAACTTACTTCTACTGGAGAATGATATTGGTAACCATAATAAGCCACCTAAGCTTCTTTCGATTGATGAGTTTCCGCAGTGGAAGCAAAGGTTTGAGATTCATCTCAATGGCGTGGACACTAATCTCTGGAATGCTATTGAGACTGGTTATAGTATGCCAGTTCACGCTGATGGTATACCCTTAACGTTGAGTGGATTGACTAATACTCAAAAGATTGCTTACAATGCTGAAAAGAAAGCCTACGCGATGTTAACTCAGTCTATTCCAAAGGAAATCTTCCATCAGTATTCAGAGCACAAGCAAAGTAAGAAATTCTGGAAAGCTCTTGAGAAAAGGTATGAAGGGAGCTCAACTCTTAAGTCCTTGAAGGCCAAAGCATTAAAGAAAGAGTTTGATAATTTCTCTGCCATCGGGAATGAAAGCTTAGATGACATCATTGACCACTTCTATCATCTGATGAGTGAACTTCACACTCATGGTGTTACAAGGTCTAAAGAAAAAGGTGTCTAGTTTGGCTGACGGGCTTCCAGAGAAGTGGGATTCGTTTATTTCCACCTTGAGATACAATTCAGTTCTTGAGACTTTGGATATAAATGACTTTATCCTGAAACTGCGAGAAGAAGAAGTGAGACACAAGTACAAGGCTAAGAAAGGTTCTTGAGACTTTTATTTCTAATACATCTGCATCTGGGTAGAGCTCATCGTCTGTTGGTGAGTCAATGGTCTCATCAGGGGTTCAACACAGTGTTACTGAAGCTCAATCGACAAAGTTATTAACAGAGAACTTGGGAAAAGTAACTGTTGAAGTGGCTAAGGAACACATGGACCTACCTGCTGCTGTGGTTCATTCCTATGACGGTTTGGTTGCAGGGAAAATAGGGAACTGCCACTTGGCTGATGAAGATTATGAGCAGGTGGATGAGAATGAGTTGGAGAGGATGGATATTATGTGGGCTCTCGCGAGTGCTGTGCGACGAGCAAAGAAGTTTGTGAAGAAAACAGGTCAGAATCTGGTGGCTACAAAAGATACTACGTTTGGTTTCGACAAGTCAAAGGTCACATGTTTCAACTGCGGGGAGAAAGGACACTTCAAGAGGGAATGTGTCAAACCAAAGAAGACTGGAAATGGAAACCCATTCTCCTCCTTCACAAA
>BJCO01507446.1:5000-17856 GCA_018326465.1 Flaveria floridana | reverse complement strand
GAACTTGATTAAGCATTTCCTCCATTATTCCTGGGAGCTTTGCATTCTCTGGAGAAATGTCCATAACTGTTGCAGTTAAAACACCTTGACTTTGACTTGTCAAAACCAATAGTTTTGTTAGCACTAGGCTTGTACTTCCTGTTGACATATGAGTGTTTTTGTGTTCTATAGGCAATCATCATCATCTACCAATTCAGATCCATCTCTTTAACATCTTTAGGATCCATCTCAAACAAATCCTGCAACACAAGGTCTAACTAACTTAAATGGCTACGTTGTTATGCTTGAAAACTAGTCATGAATGCAGTGAAAGCAGTTTTAGACTCTTCATCCTCTAATAGGATGTTTATAACATCTTTAACTTTGCTAGATTTAGCAGAGTTAGTTGATGGAGTCTCTGTTTGAACATTAGAACTTTTAGATTTAGGAGGAGATTAAGGTTAAGGTTGTGTCTTATAAGCAGGAACACTTGTGAATGATGAATCAGTGAAGAATCCTGCTCCAACAAATAAGTCTCCCTCTTCTGCTAGAACATTCTCAGTCTTTGCCATGAATGCATTCTCAACAGAGTGTGCAGGAGATACAACAAATTGATATTGTGACATTAAAGCTGCTCTATCATTATTCCTTGAGCTTTCATCAATTTCAACATACTCTATTTTGATTACCATTAAGCTCCAGAATAGTTAACGAGTTTTTCGGTTTGATTCATCTCCTAAAAGCGGCTCTCGGCCTGAGTTATATTTATATGAAGTTTAATTACCTATGGTTTGAATATGGAATTCAAAGGGATCAAATAAGAAAGGATACTCTGAATCATAGAACTCTAATAAAATATACGATCAACCAACATTTATCGAATTTGAAAAAACGTCAGAAGAGATGGTTCGATCCTCTTATTTTAAGCAGATCTAGATCCAAGGGAAACTTCTCAGTATGCTTTAACAATGTCAATGTTTGTTTCCATGATGAGGGTACAACATTAAGTAGTCTGAGATTTAGATCTTCAAGTTCATGCTTGATGCCAGCTGTTGACATCTCAGTTGTGAGTTGAACAAATCTGTTCATCGTCTGGTTTGCTGTTTAACCAGACAAATGTTGAAACAGTTCTAACTGCCTTTTCAACTTTTGTTTACTTAGGTTTTGAATTTCTTTTCCTCCTTCACATATGGTTTTTAAGGCTTTGTACATGGTATATCCAGTTTTACATCCATCAAGCCTTGCTAGAACTTCCAAAGGTAGTCCTTTACACATCAAGGAGTATGCTTTGACATCATTCTTGACCTTTCTCAAATCATCTCCTTGCAAACCATCTTCAGGATAGGGTTCTTGTGAATCTTTAGTATAGACAAAACCCCTGTCAGGCCCATCAGTGGTTATAGGAATGTATGGTCCTTTTTCAATAGATTTCCGAAGATCAGTATCAATGGAATTCAAATGATATTTTAACCTACGTGACCAATTTTTGAAATCTGCTCTGTTTTTAAGTTTAGGAACTCTATTTTCTGAATCTTCTGATTTCACCATTCTTATATTTTGTTGATTTTTAAATTTTTGAATTAAAGAAATGAATTAAAAATATTTTTGGATTTTTCAATTTTTTATGAAAAAAAATTACTATGTTAAGTGATGATACGCCTGAACAGTCTTGAAACGTCCCAACAATTGTGGAACTCCTGAATTTGAACAAGAAACGTCTAAGGGATGCCTTAGAAAAATTCCTAAAACGCCCAAAGTTGATGTGCCCGAACAGTTGTAATGCGCCTAAACAGTTGTCAGACGCCTGGGAGTTAAAAACGCCCAAACAGTTCTGATGCACTTCAACTGTTTTGATGCGCCTAGAATTACTTATGCTCAAGTAGTTGAAATGCTCCTCAACAGTTGTAAGACACCTAACTTGAAAACGCCTACACAGTTGTAAAGCGCCTGAATAGTTGTCAAGCGCCTAAATACAAAGGCAATTATCAGCAGTTTTGAACCCTAATGCACCACATTCATCCTGTTCTTATGAATGTAACGAACTCAATTATTCTGAAATCATTCAAAACTTGATGAATTGGATTGAAATCTTCTAATTAGGTAGATTTAATGCCGATAAACAATCTTCTAACTTCAATTTCTTTGATTATCAATGACAAATCAGTGAATCTCTCAAATTTTAGTTTGACAAATATGAAGCCTTTTCGAACCCAAATTTGACTAATTCTCTGAAATTTGATGAATTTGACTGCTAATTGTGGTTCAATTCATGTTTCTGATGATGAAACACAACTGAAATTCACAATATTTAAATTGAATTGCTTATCAATCACTAAATTAAGTGAAATATGAGTTTTCAAAGTTCGACAAAAACTCAATTCACTCAACTAACAGCTCTTATACCATTTGATAGGATCAAATGTATAGATTCGTGATGATATTAGAGGACAATTCAATGAAACACAAACACAACAATCAAATCAAAGCACAATATCAACAAAAATTCATAGAGTTTATTGATAATAGCAAAGACAATTACAAAGTGTAAGTAGCAGATTCGTTCAAGTCTAACTAATCTACATAAGTCTAAGCTATATATACTATTAATAAACAAAGGAACTAACTAATTACAAAACTAGTCCCTATACTATGACAAAAACATAAAAGACACATAAAGACAACATGTAAATCTTTCAGGAAGCACTAACACTTTTATTTTGATCAGTTTTATTTTTAGTCGATTTTCATCTTCTTCTTTGGTTCTTTGATTTTGTAGAACTTGATTTTATTTGAGATTGAACATCTTAAAGTGAAGATTCTTTTTCATTTTCTTTCTCTTTCAAACCATAAGAGTTTAGATCCTCTGATGTTCCTTCTTCTTGTTTTGTTTTATCTTTGTTTCTGATCATCACTTCTTCCAACACATATTCTTTTGGAACAAAAGTTTTCTTATTTTTCTATCCTGCTTCATATGATTTATCTTTTATCGGATGACTGTAATCTTTTCAGCATATTTTTCTTCAAAGATTTCTACATTAGTTTTCTCTTCTTCACTATCAGAAATCTTGTTTTTGTTTTGGAAAGCTTTAAGTTTAGCCTTATTTTTAGGAGAGTGATCATGGGTATTAATGTTCTCTGGTAAAGTGTTAGTTATAGATTCAGGCATTGGTTCGTGTGTGAATCCTAAGCATGCTTTTTGTTTATCATTTCTTTCACTTACCAGTTGTTCCATGATTGTTTTGGAACTTTTAACTTTTGTAATATCAATTTATGAAGCATATGTGCTATTTTGTCTTGTTCCAAAGTCTTGGTCATTTCTTCAAGTTGTTTGGAAACAATTTCTAATTATTTTAAAGTTTTGTTCCATGAAGTTTGTAGAGAAAAAATCTTTTCATCTGATATTTTGTGATCAGTTTTAAGGTTGTTATGCATTAATTCCTCTTGCTTGAGTTTTTCACAAATTTTGTATGAGTAAGTTCGATAATACTCTACATGTTCAAAACAAGATTTGGTGCTTAGCTTCTCTCTGACTTCAGTTGGTACTTTAGGATATTTAGGTGAAGAAGTCTCAAAGTTAGAAGATGAATTTTCAACCTTTGGTTGATTTGACTGTGCCATTAAAGGATCTTCTTCTGAATCCTCTTTAGGATCAGATTTATCACTCCAGTCATATTCTTCCTTTTCATTCTCAGAATTACCTTCAGCTTTAGGATCACAATCCTCTGACCAATCTTCTCCTTGAACTTCTGCACTAAGAGATAAACTAGAGGTTAGATTAGTAGTAAATTGATCTGCATAAGAACTCCAATCATATACCTCCTTAATGCTAACAACTAGAGCTTTCTTTAACTCTTCAGATTACTTAGATTCATCTTTAAGTTTAGGAAATGATGGACTTTGGTATGGCTTTTGGAATGTCTTATGATATGATTATTGAAACCTTTGATTGCTTGAACTAGCTTGACCATTTCCTCCATTATTTCTGGGAGCTTTGCATTCCCGTGAGAAGTGACCATAGCTATTACAGTTGTAACACCTTGACTTAGACTTGTCAAATCCAACAGTCATATTAACATTTGGCTTGTAGTTCCTGTTGACATAAGAGTGTTTCTGAGTCATGTATGCAATCATCACCATCTTCCAGTTTAGATTCATTTCCTTCACATCTTCTTGATCCATCTCAAATAAGTCCTACAAAACAAGATCTAATTGAGTTAAATGACTACCTTGATAAGCTTGTAAACTAGCCATAAAAGCAGGAAAAGCATATTTGAACTCTTCATCCTATAATAGGATGTTAATGACATCTTTAACTCTGCTAGTGTTAGTAGAGTTAACATATGGAGTCTCAATTAGAGTTTTAGAGCTTTGAGGTTTAGGAGGATACTGAAGTTGACGTTGAGTTGCATAAAAAAGAGCACTTGTATATGAAGAATCTATAAAGAACCCTGCTCCAACAAACAGATCACCCTCTTCCTCTGGTGAATTCTCATTCTTTGCCATAAAAGCATTCTCCACTGTATTAGCTGGAGATGCAACATACTGGTACTGAGACATTGAGGCTGCTCTATCATTTTTTCTTGAGCTTTCACCAATAGATCAAGATCCATAGGAAATTTCTCAGTATGCTTCAACAGTGTTACTGCTTGTTTCCAGGAAGATGGAAGGACATTGAGAAGTCATATTTTGATCTTTAAGATCATTTTTAATGCTAGAAGTTGACATCTCAGTTGTGAGTTGCAGAAATCTGTTCATCATTTGGTTTATAGTTTCACCAGATAAATGCTGAAACAACTCTTACTGCCTCTTCAGTTTCTTCTTTTTGAGATCTTGGATCTCCTTACCACCTTCACAAATTATCTTTAAAGCTTTATACATGGTATATCCCGTTTGATATCCATAAAGTCTAGTTAAGACTTCAAGTGGTAATCCTTTGCACATCAAGGAATAGGCTTTAATGTCATTCTTTACATTCTTCAGATCATCACCTTGTAACCCATCTTCAGGATATGGTTCTGTAGAGACTTTAGTGTAAACAAACCCTCTATCGATACCATCTGAAGGAATAAGAATATGTTGTCCTTTTTCTATTGACTTCCACAAGTCAGTGTGTAACAACCGACCTCTAGGTCATAAGTCTAACCCTGATCTACTTGCATCATTACCCGTCTTAGTAATATTAATATTGATATCATTTCTATTATTATCATTAGCACTGCTATCATTGTTGCTATTAGTGCCATTTTTGTTAATTCATGTCCCTTTTTGTGACAATTTAACTAGATCAAGCTTTAATTTAGGGGAACTTAGTGATTTGGGAAAGTCAATTAGTCACTTTTACAATGGAATCAAATCATTATTGAAATAATTAAAAATGTGTGCATACACACATGAATTTTTGGCTAATGCATGCATGAACATGCACAATGCATATCAACGAACTAAAACTTATACCATCTAAAATACTACACAACACTACACAATACCAATTTCCATTTAAAATTTAAAACAAAATTAACCCACTACACTCCAAAAACTCGGTCGCCCCCTTTCACCCAATCACCACCCTTCTACACCACCAACATACCCACCACTACCATTTCATGCACCACCTCCACAATCCTCTCATTCCTCTCCTCTCCCCCTCGGTTTCTCACTACAAAAAATACACACACACCTGAAAATTCTCTCCATTTCCTGCTTTGTGAATCAAAGAACAACCCCATCCACCTATCGACCAAGCTTCAAACCATCAAGAAGGTGCTATTTTGTGAACTTTGGAGGCTTGATTCTTGTGGATTCGAATCCTCCAAAAGTGTTTAAAGATTTCCAGAAATTTTTTTCCTTCCATACTCCTTGAATCGTGAACTACACTAAGTGTAAGCATCCACACATCCGAAAAAAGTCATAACTGGTGTTTTCCTCACTTATCTCTTAAAAACCTCTCCTTTCTTTGTTGTAGCAGAAACCTGTTTCTATAATCTTGTTCTTGAGGAGATTTTAACTTCACTAAAGGTATCTCACATGTTATGTTGGTCCTTCTAAAGGTGGAACCCGATTTCCACCATGAAAACCCTCTTTTTGGGTGATGTGTGCATCATCTAACCTCCATGTTGTGTAAACCTCCAAACCAATGCTTGTGATCTGCTTGTTAATGGTTTATAAGACTCTTAATTACCGGTTTTTAAAGTTACTAAAGGTTTTGGTAATGTTTAAACACAAGTTATAACGTTTTACACATATGTAATGGACGAAAATGATGTAATCACTACGTTTTCAACTTGTTTTTGAGTTGTGTGTTGAAACCATGAGCTAGGGTTATAATTTTAGTAAGTTTTAGATGATATTGGGTGTATGATGAGTTATTAATGGCTGGAAATAATAATGATGTGGAATATTAGTCATTATGGTCATTTTGGGGAACCCGAAAAGTGGTAAAATTGGATGATATTGGTAAAACATAAAAAATATCAAATTTTATAAGTTCGAATCCCTAAAATATATATATCTTAGTGTTAAAAACTTAATTTGGTGATTTATTGGGTTAAATTGAAATGTTTATGAATTTAATAGCAAAATAGGCCTAAACCGGAAGATTTTAAAGAAAAATTTTAAAAATTGTGTAACAAGTCTAAAACCATAGAATTCATGAAATTTAGGTAACTTAGAGACCCCAAGGTGTTAATTTGGTAAAAAGTTTGAAAAAAACTCAGCTAAGAATGTTTGGTTTCGGGTAAAAACGCGCTTTAACGGGTTAAACGTAAAAACGAGGCTTACAACTAAAAGAGGATAAAATTTCATTTTCAACAGATTAGAAACTTATCAAAATGTCCTTAAAATTATATTTAATTGTCCAAGACTCAAAAAAATGGACATCCATACTTAACCACTAAAACCCTTCGGTTTTACCGTAACCGGTAACACGAAAACACAAGAATTCTAAACCCGACCTTAAAATCTGATAGTTTGGAGTAAACTTACTTAAAATGAGATACTTAACTCCAAGAATCTGATATTTGGCCTTAAAAGTTATTAAATGCATAAAAACAAACTTTGGGGTAGAAATTGTAAAATTCTGAAACTTAGGACTAAACTGTAAATTCTGCCAAACTCCCATAACCGACTCCGTTGAAGCTAATAATACATGAAAAACTTAATTTAACTTGTGTCACTAATTTAATGGTGAAAAAAATCCATGTTTTCCTAAAAAACCACGACTTTCTATAAAAGAAAACGTTTTATACAAGCCTTAACAAATCAAAATCAAATTAGGCATTCAACTTCAGGGCACATCTAGTACACCTTACATAAGCATTAGAACCAGTAGCTTATCACTTAAATCTTGATACTAGGGTGCTAGGATTGAGACTTTTTCCTGGCACATGAAGAATCCTTGCTTGAAACTTAAGGTGAGTTCTAGTGATCCCCCTTTTTACTACTGTTTTTGGGATGAAGCATGCTCTGTTTTAACTGAACTATTTATGTGCTAAACTATGATGTTATATGTTGTGGAATTGTTGTTACCTGCTAATACTTGTATCACAGTCATTAATTCTTGTGTGAACTACTTGTTTCATATGGGTAGATCTACTTGGGGAATCCCCCACACATAGTGCTTTCCGTGATGAACGGAAGGGTACCACACTGAGATCCTGCAGGGTCGTTTGTGGCATGTATAGGTTTTCATAAGATACTATCGTGAACCACCCGGCAGGTATGGTACACTAGTTTACGGCTCAGTTCTTCCTTTGGGATTATCCGGTATTACTTAATTTTTGAAGAGGCCAGCCGGGACTGAGTGAAGGGTTGATTGTGATCCCCCACAACAATAAAACTATGATTCTTTTAAATTAAAAGAGGATTCTATTGAACCCTTTTGTTTTTAAACTTTAAGCACTTGAATTCACCAATTTTTTTTGTTGACACAAATTTTCTTTTCAGCATGTTTCAGATAATCCGTGATAGAAGTCTAGCTATTGTATAAGACCTTGACCTAGCTCCATGACCCATGGCATTGGCTTGTTATATTTTAAAATATTTGAAACAATTTACATTTGCTATTGATGAAAACAATTTGTATTGATGAATTATGCTCTTGTGTTGGGGACTAGACCTATTTCCAGCCTGGTTTTTCTTTAAACATTAATGCCATATGATGTTCTCTCCTTTTGTGCTCTTATGATGGTTGTTTCCGCTACCATATGTTGTTGCTAGTTTGTGACGTCCCACCCTACCTGGGCACGGGGTGTGACAGATTGGTATCAGAGCCAAAGATTGTAGAGAAGTCGGGAATACCATAGTAGAACCTAGGCTACAACCCAGACGCCTTAGGACTGTCCTTGTAGGAAAGTGTTGGGATGATCGGGTTAGGTAAATTGATGATTACACTTGATCAACGTAATCATGAATTTACCAGACGCGTAATTTCGAGCATGGACCTTTAGGTAATGATTGGACCTTCTCTGTTTGAAACTTATGATTTCTAAAATTTCTTTGAAGTGGTCTAAAGGTTTTCCTAGGATGAACTACCTTGCCTGTTATTATTTGAAGAAGCTACTGATTTATGATACTATTGCTTATTGATACCTCTGGTTACGGATACTATTGGTATATCTGATACTATTACCATGACTACTACTATAAGTATTATTATTACAATCATAAGCTATAAGAAACCAAATCACTCATGATATCTCATGCAAGACACCAACACTATGGCTGACAAAGGAAAGGCACCGGCATACCCAACTGACGGTACTACACCAACTGGGAGCCTTAGTAAGGCGACGCCGCGGTCAGAGTGTAAGGATTACATGAGGAGATTCGGACATCTGGGCTAGATATCTGTTACATCTGACAACACTGAGCAGTCGGAAGACTCTTCCTTGACATCCCCTTCCAGGAGCCGCACGCGCTTCCACTCACCAAATGCCGCAGCACCTACCCACTCACCTATCCCACCCATCGGGGATAGGGGTGCACATGTTATCACCCGCCCACGCAAGAGTGCAATGCCAGGACCCTCAGTATCCTTTAGGATGCCACCTCCTGCACCACCACCTGTTAGGACTTTGATACCTGCGCCACTTTCATTTGACCCACTCCGACACCACCCACATGACGAGCACTGGATGCCTCCTAGGCGTAGCATGTATGACGGCCCCAATGTGCTAGCTGGTGATAGGTACTCCCAGTCTAGCCATCGGGCAAGTGACGTAGGTCCCTCCGATGCTGCACTGGATGAGATTTTGAAGACTGTCGGTCGTCATGAGCTGACACTCCAGCACGCCACTTGGACCTCTCAGTCCGCCTAGTTTCAAGCTATGATGGCTTCGCATGGGGTCCAGCGGTTGGAGCAAGGGCAGAGGAAGAAGAACTCAGGGTGGCTAGGGTGGCTGAAGAAGAAGTGGATGTGAGAGCATGGATAAGAAGTGGGATTATCTGTCTTATAGACAGTTGAAGGAAACTATTTCTATTATTATCTCATAATATTATTATTATTATGGGGGTGATGTCACCTTCCAACTTGTAAGAGTATAACTCTGATTCAACTATGTTTGCTGATACTATTGATCCAGACTATCTATGAAACTATATCCATGAATGTTAAATTTTGCTTAGCTACTTGTATTGAACTGCTATGTGTCATGTTATGTGTTGGGAATTTTGGCCTGTGTCCACTTTGGATGAATTGTCTTAAATTAATTTGTGAAACATTGTTAGAGATGTTAGTGGTGTATATTGCACTCCCTCCTTCTAGGGCACGATACATTAGGGTAAATCATGCTTGGGGTACTCGAAACTAACTTATGAGATGCTAAATGAAATTATTTGTGATGCCATCAGAATGCCGACTAGGAGAGGAACTCGGTTTGGAAGACGAGGAGCTACTAGAGGCCGCCGTGAGGAGGCCAGACAAACCAGAACCCAACCTACTCCACCAGGAACTCCTCGTGGGGAGAATGCTAATCAAGAGAATGATAAGAGAATTGCCAACCTCGTAGCACAACAGATTGCTAACGCCATTCCGACCATCATCGCCCGGATCAATGCGGACCGGAGTAACCCCGGTGGTAATGATGATTTCGGGAATGAGGAGGGAAAAACGAAGAAGTTGAAGCACTGAAGAATGGATTCTCCTTCAAAAATTTCATGGCATGCAAGCACAAGGATTTCTATGGCACCGAGCATGCGATAGAGACTTATCGATGGATCGATGAAATGGAAGCTGTCCTGGACATCAATGAGTGTAAGATGGACCACATGGTGAGGTTCACATTCCAATCACTCAAGGGATCGTCTCTAGAGTGGTAGAAGACGATTACTCAGCCCTGGGGAAGAAACGCTGTTAACCGAATGAGCTGGACCGAATTCAGGGAACTGATAACCAACAAATACTGCCCCATCAATCAACTCGAGAAGCTGGAGTCTGAATTTCTGGGCCTAGAAATGAAATGTCCTAATTACACTGAGTACATCAACTGCTTCTTAGCCCTGTCACGACTGGTGCCACACCTGGTGACACCAGAATCTAAGGGCGTCGCATGTTTCATCTGGGGGTTACATCCTAGAATTAGGAGTATGGTTCAATCTTCCAGGCCTACAACTCTACAGGCTGTGGTGGATCTCACTAGCAGTTTAACTGATGACCTGGTTAGGGCTGAATAGACAGAGCCGGGAAGAACTAAAGAAAAGAAGAGAAAGTGGGTAGATGATAAGAAGGTGATGGGTAGCAGCAGTGGTTCAAACAAGAGGTCAAGTGAAGGAATTAGACGTGGTGATCAGGGAAGAAGGGAACGGAAACTGTATGTAGGCACAAGCACCTTCTGTAACAAGTGCAAATTGCACCATCAGGGAGAATGTAACACAATGCCCTGTTTTAGGTGCAAGCGAACCGGTCACTTAATTAAGGACTGTACGTATGCGCCTGGTAAAGAATGCTATGAGTGTGGAGATCTAGGGCATATGAGGAATAAGTGTCCTAAGCTGGGGAGAGAAAAAGATGTTAGACCCAAGAAGCCTAAGGGAAGAGCATCCGTGATGGATCTAGCTGGCGCCCGTAAGGAACCAGATGTGGTTAATGGTACGCTCCTTATAAACAACCATCCTTCTACCGTTCTATTTGATACTGGAGCAACTGCTAGTTTTGTCTCTAGTACTTTTAGGCCTTTGATTGACACGAGTGCATGCATCCTAACTAATATCTTTACCGTAGAATTAGCTGACGGAAACATCTTAGAAACTAATGAAGTCATCAAAGATTGCTTAATGAATCTAGAAGGAAGTACATTTAAGATAAACCAGATGCCTATTAAACTAGAAGGATTTGACGTGGTTGTTGGTATGGATTGCTGGTTAGGCAGAGAGTCAAAATCGTGTGTGATGAACGCCTACTTAAGATACCCTTGAGCGACGGGAAAGTGTTAGTGGTCCATGGAGAAAGAAGTAACATGCTATATCCTATGATATCTCATTTAAAAGCTACCAAGAGCCTTATGAAGAGATGCCTAGCTTTCATAGTTTATGTGATGAAGGCTAAAGAGGAAAATAACATTGAAGATATTCCAGTGGGTTCTGAATATCCGGAATTATTTCCCGAAGACCTACCAGGACTTCCTCCGAATCAACAAGTTGAGTTCTAGATAGATCTACTGCCTGGTGCTGCGCTAGTAGCCAAGGCACCGTACTGACTCGCCCCTCTTGAGATGAAGGAACTAATGCTACAAATCGAAGAAGTACTTGACAAGGGATTCATGCAGCCAAGTGTTTCTCCATGGGGTGCCCCGGTACTATTCGTGAAGAAGAAGGATGGAACCCTACGTATGTGTGTAGATTACCGGGAACTAAACAAGCTGACAATAAAGAACCGATACCCTCTTCCGAGAATAGATGACCTATTAGATCAACTGCAGGGAGCAAGCTATTTTGCCAAAATAGATTTAAGATCAGGGTACCATCAGCTGAAGATAAGAGAAGAAGACATACCCAAGATAGCCTTTAGAACTAGATATGGACATTACGAATATCTGGTCATACCCTTTGGGCTGACTAATGCACCAGTGGCGTTTATGGATCTCATGAACCTATGTGTGCCGCCCATATCTTGACAAGTTTGTGATTGTGTTTATCGATGACATCCTAATCTACTCCTGTAGTAAGCAAGAGCATGAGAAGCACCTAAGGCTGATTCTTGAGTTACTCAAGAATGAACAATTATATGCCAAGTTCTCTAAATGCGAGTTTTGGATGCGAGAGATCCAATTTCTCGGGCATGTGGCAAATGAAAATAGGATTCAAGTTGACCCTTCTAAAATTGAGGCTATTAAGAACTGGAAAATTCCAGAAACCCCCACCGAAATAAGGCAATTCCTTGGATTGGCCGGATACTACAAAAGGTTTATCAAGGACTTCTCGCGCATTGTGAAACCGCTGACTTCTTTGACTAAGAAGAATACAACTTTTATGTGGGAACGAGAGCAAAATGAAGCATTCGAAACACTCAAAGAAAAACTGTGTAGTGCACCTATCCTCTCCCTCCCAGAAGGAGTCGAAGATTTTGTAATCTATTGTGACACCTCGCATCAAGGAATATGATGCTTACTAATGCACCGCAACAAGGTAATTGCTTAGGCATCAAGGCTATTGAACGATCATGAGAAGAACTACATAACGCATGATCTAGAACTGGGTGTCGTGGTGTTTGCACTTAAAATGTGGAGGCATTATCTCTATGGCACGAAGTGCATTATCTACACTGACCATAGAAGTTTGCAACACATTCTGGGTCAGAAGATGCTAAACATGCACTAGAGAAGATGGGTTAAGCTATTGAATGATTACGAATGCAAAATCTGCTACCATCTCTGCAAGGCCAATG